>WBMZ01010012.1:0-16779 GCA_013400975.1 Atrichornis clamosus
ATGTCACCTGACCCTGCTTACACTGGGCATACACACTCTTTCTTTGCCTTATTTCCAAGAGGAGATCCCTGTTCAGCCAAGCCAGCCTTTAGCCTCACCTCATCTATCCCATTTGAAAGGAGAATCCTGGATTATCTTTGCTCTTCCAATTGCTGTGGCAGAACGACAAGTTTTCAGTTTTAGGAGTTGGGATTTTAAGCACTGCATTTAAAGCAGCAAACTGAAGTGTGCAGATGACAGCAGGGAGGAGCAGCAGATGGATAAGTAGGCTCAAAAAGATCAGAGCTCCTTGAGCAGAGCCAGAGCAAGGGCCTGGCACATCCCAGTGGGAAACCAATGATATGAGAAGAAAATGTGCCTCAGTTTTGTGGGGTTTTTGTGATCTCGCAGGGAACAGGGGGTGCAGTGAAGCCTCCACTGGAGTAGGTGGGAGGTTGGATGTGGGATGCTCTCTGTTGCCTCTTCTCCCGGGTGGTGTATGGGAGAGTGGGGTCAGATCCAGTGGCACAAGCCCCCCAGGATGCAGTGTCTCTCGAGACTGACTCTTGATGAAAGCTACTGAGAAATTTTCTGACCAAAAGTGCTCTTTAGAATGCTGCAATTCTGTACATACAGTAGTTTTACCAGTCAACAGCCTCACTCTGGAGTGTGCCTTGCCCACCTGGGACACTGACAGCATGAGCTCAGTTGACTATTTAGTATCTCACATTATGGATTTGAACCTGAGAGTTTCAAATTTTTAATTTCAATGCAAAGCAGAGGGTGTTTTCTTGTTGTTTTGCAAGTAACCTCCTTTCCTTCTTCCTGCCCCTCACCCATTGCAACTAATTTTTTCCTTGATTGTTTTCAGTTCTATCAAACACAAGGCATTTATGCATAGCCAGATGATGGTCCTGCTGCAGGATAAAGCTATAATTTGTACATAGCTTTTTATTTGTCTTCAAGTATTTTCACAACAGTAACTTTTTTGACAGAACAGAAAAAAAAAAAACCAAAACACCAAAAAACCCAAATGTGAAAGAGACGACTGCTTTGCTAATTTTTAGCTGCAGTAATTTTATTTGCCATGCTTCTGTGGAGGGAGGCTGACAAAATTTCTACAAAAACTGCTTTTTTCCTATCATTGTCAAGATGCTGTGTCAACCTGCATAATTATGGAGAGCTGTGACAGCAGTGCATAAATAACAGTAATTTCTGGCATCTGATTACCCATGTCTTAGGTTTCTGCAACAGTGAAGCTACAAGAGATCACACAAGAAATACTTACGGATGAGACTTGCATACACCAAGCATAAGCGTGAAAAATAGAAAACAGCAGACCTTAGATTTATTTTATGTTTAGCATTTACATCTCTCAGTCCGTCTCTCCCTCACACACAACAGCTTCTGTCGCTGCTGGGTGTCACTGCCCGCAACCAGCCCCTTTAATCCAGGTTTCCTCCCTGATTACTCTGTATTACAGTCCTTTAGACCATCCTGCTTTAATTTGTTTGCCAGGGTTTTTTTTTACATTTTTCTGTTTTTCTTGTTAATTATTGCATTTACAGACAGACTCTTGAGTTGTTCTGGTTTTTTTTTTAACTCCTTTTCCGGCTCGGGCTTTTGAAATAGAGATGAAGAAATTATTATATACCATGTAACTTGTCAGATTCCTTGCTTGTGTGAGGAATTGCACGGGATTGCTTTACAAGGTCTTTTCTAGGTTAAAAACTAAGACCTGCTAGCTGATTGCTTTCAGATACCATTCCAGAACCATTTAAAAGCCACGCAATGCTGTTTACTTGAACAGTTTTAAGGGAAGGTTATATTGATACTGGGAATAGTGTACAATGTGGATGGGGAAATGATGGGATGCTATCATGGGAAGTAGCTAAAATAACCTCTCTTCTGTGGTGCATCCTATATATGTTCCTTTAATGATGCTTTTGTGTAATTTCTTTAATGTCTTTTTTATGCACTCCTTATAGATTGTCCCTCAAGGTAAAGATCAACCTCTTTAGTAATGAGTTTCATTTTCCTGGGTGAGATCAAGCCCATCCTATTCTAACATCTTGGCTTTCTTCCACAGGCTTTTCCTCAAGCTGGTACCCTTATCTGGGGGGATGTTTTCTTTCAGAAATTCCTCTTAGAAATGCTGCATTTTTGTACTATCGCAGTTACATGAACACTCTGGTTCCTCCCTATGGTGGTTTTACTTAACCTTAAACCCTTCTCCAAACGTGGGTCTTCTGGTTCAGCCTGTCACTAAAGTCATGAGAAAAAAAAAACCAAAAAGATAATGGAAGAAATGTCAGGCATACCTGGGAATGTAGTGCCAGATATATCCTTTCTTTTGTGAAATCCAGCAGGGAAGGAAAAATCAAAGCGACATTCTGAACAAGGGCTCTGAAATCAACTGGAATAAAGTGTGATTGACTACATATATTGACTTAATGTTAACACTGCATCTGTATTGGTTCACACAGCAGGAGCACTGATTACTCCAGTATGCCTCAATATCTATCAGCGTGGATGAATAATTACGTACTAATATGCATTTAAAACCAGAGAATTATTGAGTAATAAAATGGTTTGGATTGGAAGGGAACTGAAAGCCCATCCAGTCCCACCCCTGCCCTGGGCAGGGACACCTTCCACTGTCCCAGGCTGCTCCAAGCCCCGTCCAGCCTGGCCTTGGACACTCCCAGGGATCCAGGGGCAGCCACAGCTGCTCTGGGCACCCTGTGCCAGGGCCTGCCCACCCTCACAGGGAACAATTCCTTCCCAATATTTAACCTAAACCTCTTGTCTGTCAGTTTGAAGCCAAAATGCTGAGTCTGAGTAAAAGGTGCAGCTCTGACTTGTGGGTCTGAGTGTTTTGGCCACGGAGGGGTGAAACAACTATCTGGTCTGTAGGAAACTTCCTGAGTCTCCAAGGTTTTTTAGCGTTAGAGATGGCTGAGATGTGCAGCTCTGCCCTGTGAGGTTTGGCAGTGTGGCCAAGCTCATTTGATTTCTTTGCCACTGACTTTTCCATAATTTCAGCACTGGTGATGGTCTTAGTCACAGCAGTAAAATTCTCTGGTAGTTTATCTTCTTGGGATGACTCGGGGAAGGACCAGGCAAATCCCAGTGATGATGCAAGGAAGGGAGATGGGGAGAGGGAGGGAGGAGTAAGTGACATGGACAGGGCTGATGTGTCCTCACCTAGTTCCTTCAGCAGGGAGTTACAGATAGTTTTCTCAGTGCCAGTTGTACACATTTTTTTGCCAATAAATATGTTTCTGGAATGACCCTAAGGCACAGGGTGCCAGATTTCTCCCTGCCTTGTGTATAGCTTTGTGTTGTCCACTGTGGAAACCAGGTGCAGATGTCAGATGCATGAGTATCCATTTTGTTCCTGTCTGCTTTCCCTTGGCATGGATAAAGGCAGAGCAGCAAATTCCGCATTTCTCTGGCCATCTCTCATTCCTAAAGTGTCATCTCACCAGCCTGGGGCAGATCCAGAGTTGATTAACTAAACTGTCCTGGTAGGTTATTTTGTTGAGGACAGATTACAGTGTTTTTCTTCCCTAATTATTTTGTTGCAAATATTTATCTTATGGATAAACATCTCTCCTGGGCCTTGCGGAGCAGGCGAGGCTCAGGAGCTCCCCGCGTGATCTCAGCAGAACAGGAGGAGCTGCCTGCTTTAGAAATCCTGCTCTGGCTTATTTCCAAGCAAGAAAACTGCTTTAAAAGTACCAGTGAGTCGATGTGGTTCCGACTCCTTCCTTGAGACCAGCTGAAGGCTGAGCAGGAAGAAAGAAGACAAAATGAGTGAAATCATTGCATGCTTCAGTTGCTGCAGGAGGAAAAAGAGAAAACTCTTCAAAATGTCTGAGACCAGTGATTGGCTAATTTTGACCAATTAGCCTGCTGCTTGATTGTTTTGGGAGTTTTGTTTTGTTTTTTTAATTTCCTGCAGAGAGCAATTAATAATTAAAAATAGGTACATTGGTTTATTTTCCAGATGAATTCTGGTTAAGGCATTATACCTATAGAAAAATCTGAACAGAATTTTAAATTCTACCTAAAAATTTCCTTTTGAGGCAGAGGAGGGAAAGAGAAATACACCCAAACTGTGTATTATAATTTGTTTGGTTTGTTGGGATTTTTTGAAATTATTTTTAATCTAGAGGAGCACCATTTGCGGAGCTGAAGAGTTTTAGCAAAAAACTACACTTTAAATGATTTTTGAGTTTCAGGAGGCTAGTCTTTACTCTGTTAATGCTCTAGTCTGTCAGGTAACCGTGAAATCTTGTGTTAGTATCTTTCGTAGCAATCTCTTGTGTCACATCAAACTTTTTTTATGTTGTTGCCCCCCATCTTTTATCCTTGACGTGTGTTTACCTCCCAGACTGCACAGCGAGCATCCCTGAAGTCTGAAAACAAAGGCCAATGCACCATGAAGAAAAAGGCATCTACTTTTAAGAGAAATAATGAGATTTGATGACTTATGCCTGATAAAAGCCGTGTTTTGGGTCTCCTGTAGAGCCTGCTCCTGTGTTGCAGGCACATCTGCTTGAATTTCCATCTCATTGTGTGAGAGAAGAGTTGGTACACTGGAAATACTTACCCAGAGAGTTCCAGGGATCTCACAAACAGGGAATCATCTGGAAATGCTGTTCCAGGAGAGCTCTCAGTTAATGTCGTTTGGGGTTGTTCTCACTTTAGCAGGAGATTCTAATTTCTTTTTCATTTTCAAAATGAGGTGCAAGAAGCTTTTGCTATTGAAATTGAAAATCCCTTCTCTGTTTACAGCATAGTGTATGTATTTTGTAACAGCTGGACTAATTTTTAAGAGCCTTTTATGTAGAATCTCAGAACACATTTTCTGTAGAAAAAGTAGCTTTGGAAGGAACCTAGCTTTACTCTGCCCCATTTTTCTGTTAAGATACAGAAGTAAGATTGCTGAAGATTTTAGAGATATTACATATGTTCTTTGAAAAAGAACAACATAAAAGACACCAAATTGGTGTTCTAGGAGATTACAGGCTATCTGCTGAAATTGGCCTTATGGGAGGTGCTTCTTCAAAGCTGATGTAGTTTAGAAATAAAATACCAACTTCTTGTGCCTCATACCCTCCCTGAATCACCCCTGCTCTTTGGCTTCACCCAGGGTTTGTGCTTTGGGGAGCAGCCTGCGGTGTGGGCAGAAGTTGTTCCACCAGTGATTGATGAATTCCTATTTCTTCTGTCCGGGTGAAAAGGGAGAGTATTTAGTCTTGATGCTCTTTAAGGCGTAGCAGATCCCGTATTTTCCTTGTGGAAATGATGACTTTGTGGGAATTGCATCTCTGTGGAGTTTGTGGTACACTGCCAGAGCTGTTCTTGGGGCAGCACAGGTGTGTGCCCACATGGTGCTGTCAGACCCCATGGGGAGGCTGGGTGTAAATGGCAGTGGCAGGAATTGTGCAGGGATGTCTTAGCTGGGGAGGGTGGATCATCACTGCACCACCATTTCTGTTGGCTTTTGGCTTTTCCTAACTTCTCTGTAAGCACTAACACAGGACAGCTCTTCACAGAGTATTTATGTTCTGCAGTGTTCACCAAAAAGAGAAGAGTGGTGGTGGTGTTTGTAGACAAAACAGATTTCTGCATTCAGTACAGCTATCTCAGGCTGTCAAAAATTTCTCTGGGAACATTCCCCTGCATTAAGAATAACTATATTTATCCTTGGTATCTGTGTAGTGACCTAGTTTGTTTATCACTAAGTACCTTGAATTTTTAGACTGCATGTACCGTTGTCTGGAAGAGTAAAAAATAAATTTATTTATTTATTTATTCATGTATTTGTGTGGAAAGTTATGTAATTATCTTCTGTTTGGCTGGATTTTTTTGTTACTTCAAGCCTGAGGTTTTCATGAAGTCCTAATTTCTTCCTTTGCACAAAGGCTTTACTTGGAGCTTTTATTGGAACTCTTTAGTTAGTTGAAAACTTTCTAATAGTTCTGAAAATTAGCAGTGTTGCAAGTTATAATGGCCAAGAACTAGAGCGAGGTGCAGCTGCAGTGCACTCAGGGCAGGAAATGTAGACAAAAGGCTTCACTGTGTCAAATATGATGTTATTTGAAAGTGTTTTCAGGTTTCAGACTCATGTTATAACTTAAGCCACTGCTTTTCTCTGGGCTATTATTTTATCCCTTTTCTTCCTTTTTTTTTTCCCCCACAATTTGAACTTGGTTGAGCTTCAGTATTTTTTGATTTTTCAGTAGGTGGTTCAAAGTCCAAGGGCCCTGATAGATGTTAATCCAAACTTGAAGTTGGAAGTGGGTTGCTTTTCAGATTTAACTTCTTGAGGAATGTGGATTTTTGTGGTTTCTCTTGATTTTAATAATGCAAAGACACTTCTATTTCATACAGCCAGAATGACTTTACACTGAAGCTGCCTCTAGATTAATGTCTGCAGCTTTGCCAAAACTATTATCTATATTGCAAGCTGTCACTTTATGTCCAAACTAAATAATTAAATCTTCAGATCAGATGTGCAGTTTTTTATTATTATAGACATAGTTTAGGATTTTATGGTTTCAGAGAGCCTTTGGGACAAAAGAGCTATGTTACAGCCTACCAGAGAATGGGCTAAAACCTATCCGAAATTTTGGGTTGTTAAATTACATTTTTGGGTTTGGATTCCTGTTTCTCAGGCAAAAGCAGAGATTAAAAACTGCCAGCACAGCTTTAGGTGTGTCATGCCTTAATCACTGCGAGTCTCTTTAATATCTGATCCGGGGCCTTTAATATGGGTTGCTTGCCAGCAATTATATAAAACATTTATCAATTTTTCTTTTAATGCAAACTGGCAAAGTCATCCTTTTGCAACCTGCCGGTTGAGTAACACTGTTTGTACCCCAAATGAACCTTTCCAATGTAAGTGTTGCAGGTGGCTTTTCACTTTTGCCAGCAGCTCAGGTCCTGTGTGGTGAGGGAGGAGGGAAATCTAAGGGAGCACCCCCCAAATGAGCTGTGGGTAGAAACTTCCATCGTGGGGGGAAGCTGGAAACTCATAATTTCTGATGTCACACCTCAGGCCTCTTCGCCACCTCTGCTTTTGCAGTTACAGGGGACTGATATAGGGGAAAAAAAAAAAAATACAGTCTCCCCCTGGGCCAGTGGGACAGGATGGACATCTGGCCAGTGCCTGTGCAGGGTGAGACATCTGTCACCTCTGGGAGGTCCAGGGAAGACCCTTGTGGCCAAAGAAAAGTGGAAGTTGCACCCATATTCCAAAAAGTCAAGAAGGGTGACTGAAGGGGAAGCTCCAGGCTGGTCAGCCTTGCTTGGTGCCTGGGAAAATCATGGAGCTTGTTCCTGGGTATGGGATGGAGAAGGTGACTTGGAGCTGTCAGGATGGGTTTAAATCACAGCTGACCCACCTGGTGTCCTGGGAAGGAATGGCTGGGGATGTGTGGATGGGGGAGAGCAGGGGGTGTCCTGTGCCCGGGCTGCAGCAGGGGCCTTGGCACAGCCACTGTTCCCACATCCCAGCTGGACCACGGTGTCTGGGAGGTGTGGACAGTGGGACAAATAAAAAATGGTTTGGATAATGGGATTCAGAGGGCAGTAGAGGATCAGTCACATCACTCTGGAGCTGTGTAACAAGTGGGGTCTGTCTGGGGCCTCGTCTGCTTCACATCTGCATCAGTGCCCTGGACGAGGTGGCTGAGCCCTCGTCCGTCAGGGGTGGGGTCACACCGGGCCCGGGTGACCAGGGGGTGCCCTCAAAGGCAGGGTGCCACTTGGAGGCCACACTGGGGGAACAAACCAAAGGGACCCCTAAAATGAAACACGTGCCAAGCCCTGTCCTGGGCAGGGAGACTTCCTGTGAGTTTTTTGATCCACAGTTTAGAAAAAAATCTGGATGAGTGGGTGTGAGGTCAGGGAGACCATGGTGTTGGTGTGGACTGGGCCCTCTGCCCTGCAGACGGAGGGACCTGTGAGACCAGGGCTGTGTCGTGCAAGGGGGCAGAATCAGGGCCAAAAGAGCAGCCCCCACTCCCTGCAGAAGGGTGAGGTTGAGGAGACAGAGACAGACCCCTCACAGCAGGGCATGGCAGGAGAGTGAGAGTCACTTTCTCTATAAATAAGACCCTAACAGGGGGTGAGGATGAAATCTCGTGCCCCTCCTAACCCCCATTTTGAGCATCTGTGTGAGATTAAAGCATTGTTCAATTGCTTTCTGCAGAAGAGCCCCTCCTTTCAGTGTAAAGAATAGGATTGCATTTTATGTAGATGCTAGCAAAATAAAATCTAAGATATACAGGGTGCATCTGGTGCTTTTTGGTTTTGTTTGCTCGTTTACTTTGTAATTGTTGCTTATCATTAATAAAGTAGAGTAAGCAACATTAAACAAGCTGCACTTTTCCATGTTGTGGTTTTTTTGTTTTGCAGTTTTCACTTTATAGTCTTGCAGTTGTGTGGGCTGGCAGTAAGAACCCCAAAACAAAGATTTACTTGCATTATTAACTCTCCTTTATTTTTGTTTATGAAATCCAAGTGGAGAAAAAATGGATAGCAACATGTAGAGATTCTTCTTGGCCATTTTCCTCCTAGAGATGGTAATAACAGAAAGGTTTGTTTTCCAGATTGTGACAGAAAACCACGGCTTTCAAGCACATTGGAATGAAGTTATGAGCCTGCATTTTAAAATGAATTCTGGATTTGGCACAAGAGATCTCAGATGAAAACCTCCTGCTGAGATGATGGGCTTTATAGATTTAAGATTCAGTGATCATGCAAAGAGTTTAACAACTCTGCTGATACGAGTGTTAAGGGAAGAAGTTAAAATGAACTGAATTGGTGATTCATTTTGGTTACACTCTGGGGGAAGAACAGACATTTTCTAATAATTAATTATCTAATTTAAAACCTCCCTATTTCTTGACTGAGATAAAAAATGAGGTATTTTGTATAATAAAGCAGCTGATCTTTAAAACTAATGGAAAGTGCTGTTATATTTTTCACAAAAACTATAGGCACTTCAGTTCACGGGCTCTGCCTCAGGAAATCAGTTTCAAGCAAATTAGCTAGTAAAATAAATGTACCCTGCACTGGTTTATTAATGAAAGCAGTGTGTAAACACAGCTGAGCAGTATGTGGCAGTCTGCATAAGAAGAAATATAAAAATATGCTTGAATCAAATGGTCTTGATTACTGACCGTTGATCATGAACTGTGTTTCTCTTAGTTCTGTATGAAATGTTTCTTTTGCTTGAAAAACGTAAACGTGTCTGCCCAGTAAGCCGTGCAGTTTTCATTGCCTTTGATCGCCCTCGTTTGCAGATTGAGAGCACTCAGGAGCATTCAGAAGTGAGAAAAGGCACGGTCTTGCAGTGCTGTGCTTCTGGAAGGAGTGCACTGAGATGCAAACATTTCACCCTTCATCACAAAAGCCATCAGCTGAGGACTGTGTTCGGGATTAATGCCCAGATTCCTGCATTTTCCTCTCAGGCTTACACCAGGATGCTCTCCCAGAGGGAGAGAGTCCCAAACGTCAGGACCCATTTGGTAAGGGGGCATGATGTTCATTTATGAATTATCAGGCTGAGCAAAAACACCAGTCCACAAGTCAGAGAACTTGTGTTCTTTATTGTACAGCTGTCTTGACCCCAGCAATTAGCCCGCTCTTTGCTCTCAAAAGCTTTGGTTAAGAAGCCCTTAACTTCTGCAAGCTCCAACAAGCTCCCAACTCCTGCAACAAACTTCAGGTAGCAAGCTCTCAACTTGTACAATTAACTTTGTCAAGGTCCCAGTTGTATTAATAAACACCAGTAGGGACTTAGGGGTAGAATATGGTAATATGTACTATTCCAGACAAAGCAAGAGAGTAGAGGCGTGAAGGTGAAAGAGAGAAAGAGAACAAAGATCACCAGTCCTTAGATCCCATGCTGGTCCTGCCACGTGGGTGCTCTGGATCTGGGCTCAGCAAAAAGAAAGAGAGAAGAGCTGATCCATTTCCTTTCATAGTTTACCTGCACAATCCTTTGTGTAAAATAGATTTTTTGTGCCATTGTGTTCCTGCATGTGCAGCCCTTTGAGTCCTGCAGGAAGTGAGTCGGGAGGAGCTGGTGCAGGTGCAGGACACAAGAATGTGTTTTATTCTTTAGCCATCGGCTCGAAGTCCTGTTGTGCAAGCATCCTATGGCTGCTCATATAATTTCTGATCTTGAGCATGAAACTGCCTTGCAAATATTAAGAGCAATAGTTGAGGTAAGTAGTACATCTGTCTCTCTTTTTATAAGAACGTGCATTGAATTGCTGAGATAGAGGCACGGCAAAAGCTTTCATGAAAGTTCTTTGAAGACCATGGTTAAGTAAATCTCTCTAATTCTGTGCTCACGGTGTCTAGGGGTATATTGACTGGCACCGTGGAGGGTATTAGCCAACCGCACAAAAAAAATGAAAGAATCCCCAAACCTTGCAGCCTTAGGATCAGAGACAAAGCTGCTTGAGCACAGATGGAGCCTAATGAAATGAGATGTGATGGTCAAAGTGGCTGCAGTGATCCCCTGGTAACACTGAAGGTCAGGGATATGGTGTGACACAGAGAGCTTTAAGGATGGGTTTAGAGAAGATGAAAGGCAGCTTTGCTGAAGTCCTCAAAAACATCTTTCCAAAGCTAAAGGGCGACATGGGAGAGAATGAAACACAGGGTGCTTTGGTGACAAATTTTCAAACACATGGAAGTTTCTGCTGGACTTCTTGTTGCTGAGTAATTGATGATGCATTTAAAGATGTTTCAAAGAGCTTTGAAAATACAGAGAGGCGACATATGTGGGATGTGGTAGGAAAGAGGGAGAAAATGGAGCCGCAAAAGGACGGTAACGATCAAGATAAAGCAAGAGCCTTGTGTAATGCTCTGCAACAGCATTTGGAAAGCAGCTTTTCCATTTCTGAAAGTGTGAGTGAGAGATGACAAATTAATACAAACTCAAGCAGATGAGAACTTGGGGTGATTGGCTGTGCCAGTGGGTAGGAAAGGAGGTGTATTGGGGGAATAATTAAGGAAAAAGATTGGCAGAACATCAGCCAGCTCCTCACTCTCACTCCTTTTAGAAGCAAGTGCCAATCAAAGTAACACTGGTCGGTATTGCAATATTATTTTTGTTCCATATAAACTATTAGAATACATGATTCTTCACACAATGACAGGAAATCAAGGTCACAGAAGACTTGGAGGAAGTAGCTCACTTGTTAATGTGCTTCTTGGAGAAACTGAAGATTAGGGCTCAACTCTTTGTACTCCTTTATCCATATGTCTCTCTCCAGAAATTCCAGCGTGCATCAGAAAGAGCTCTTCTCTCTGCCCTTAGGGTGCAAATACATGATGTAGGAAAAGGGAAAAGGGAAAACCTTTCCCTGACAGAGTTTCTAAAGCAACTAGTGGAACATGTCCAGCTGATTCTAGTGGTCAGCGTTTGGGAGAAAAATCTGCATTGTAGCCATGCTGCTTGAGCTGATGGGAGAGTGAGAAATGGTTGCTCAAACAAGAGAAGGTGAATCTGGGTGTGTACAATATTGCACTATGATGGGATGAGGTCTGAAGGCCCTTTGCCCTCTGTGCTGCCATGGGCTCTTTCTCTGCAGTCATTTCCGAGGACAGGAATTCCAGATGCCTTGGTCTGGTATGCTCCATCGTTACTCCAAGTTGATGTGGATAATTAGGGGACTATAAGTGTTGGGACCAGTCATGTAGTCAGCTGAGAGATCATTTCAGATTTAGCTCATGGAAGTCAAAAGTGTAGGTCATTTGGGGAAAAAAATTTTTAAAAAATAAAGAGGGGTGAAGGAAAAAGTGTTTTTAACATGGTTTTCAGTTGAAAGAATGCATTACACAGAATGCTGGATCATTATTGCACACAGATCTCACAAGTCCCACCAGCCTTCAGAAAGCAGTCTGGTGGATGATTTAATTGAATCAACTTAGAAAATTATTTGCTTTAGGCAATACCCGCAAAAGTTTTGTATGATCATGTGCAATGATTCAATGAACTGATTGGGTACCAGAGCATGTTTCACATGAGAAAGAGAGGAGGGAATGTGATTTTAAGTTAGGAAACATTAGCTGGGCCCGATTTATCCTGCGGGAGGAGAAGCACATCTGTGGAATAAGCTGTGATGAGCAGCACATCTTGGTAGTTTGAGGCACTGGTCTGCTGACTTAGGCCACGTGAAGGTCATTGCTCTCCATTAGTGAAATTTACTTGTTTCTTAGTTCTTCCATCCTTAGGAATTAAAAAGGGAAAAAAAAAAAAAAAAAAAGAAGAGAAAGATGCACAGGTCCTTTGGAACAGGAAGGACTTTTATTGACAGTTGAGACCATATAGGAGAATTTTTGTGGAAACATATCTCTTATTAATTTAGTACGTGCAGAGCCAGAATTGTCCAGTGGGAAACACCTGTGAGTTAATTTGATAAGGGATCCTGACTTCCATTCATGCTCTATCTGCAGAGTCTGTGCTGCCAAAGGAAGATGAGGAGCTATCCTTTTTGTCTCTAGCTCCCATTTTCAGAATATTTTAGGTGTCTTGTCCTTAAATAGTATTTGAAAAATTGCACCTATTTAGACTTGAAAATATTGGAACATGGAGTTCCAATTGTTGTTTTATCCCATCTGCACAAACTGAGGAAAGGTAATATGTTTAAAAAACTGTACATTAATTTGCTCAATTCTTGAAGCAGGTGAAATTAATTTTTATTTCCCCTTTAAGATAAAGGTGACTTGTCTTAAAGCATAGCTAACATTAAAACAGATTGAAGTATTCGTAATTTTTTACCTGACTCTTCGGAAAAAAGGTGATGGAGTGTATCAGTCTTTTTGTCCTCCTTAACTTTTAAAATCTCAGATTTAAAAAGACCTTTAAGTGGACATTATTTACTTTCAGAGTAAACATAGACTGGAAGACAGATCTTGTCCAACTTAAATTTTTTGTTCAGACCTGCAGAAAAAAATGAAATGGCAGATCATCTTTGTGGAAATAGAGACAGCCGAGCCTCACAGGAAATGAGCCATAGGAGTAAAAGTAACTTAAGGTTATTTATGCTTTTGTGTCCATATCTTGCTGTCAGCAGTTGCTATTTTCAAAAGTAGCCCTGCTTGCTTCTGGTTGGAAGCCAGAATTTTGGAGCAGCTCTGTCCTCCACCAGCTGAGAATCTAACACCAGGTTTTTGGTGAAGAACAGCACCTTAACGCACCTGCTGAGTAATGTTTCAGGCATATGTAATGTTTCAAATACATATGATATTTGCTAGTGTCATCCTGCCTGGGGACTTTCCCCCTTGGGCTGCATTCCCTGTATTTTTTATATGGATCTCTGTATGCTCCCTTCTTACTCTTCCAGTAACGTTCCAACTGAAGGTGCTGCAACTCAAGTGCCAGGATAAATTTTTCTGCGTCATCCCCAGAAATTAGCAAATGTGAATTTTGATTTAGCAATACATTTAGCCTCTCAAATGAAGCTTTTTTTGTGTTTTCTGTTTTGTGTTGTTGTTGGTTGGTTGTTCCCCCATATTTGGTTGCGGTGCCGTGTTCTGGTGGATTTGCTTGGAGAAGAATCAGGAATGTGTCCACAGGAATTTCACTCAAATTATTGAAACCACGTATTTCAATGAAGAAAAGAGAAATGGAACCTTAGATGAATCCAGGAGAAGGAACTTTCTCCTGTTTCTCTTTGAGAATCTGGTGGTGTTCCTTGCTGCTCAAGTCACCAAAGTCGGTAAATCCAAGTAAAACCAAAAAATTGCCACAGACACATGGGACAGCTCCAAGATTAATACCTGAAGGGATTGTTTCTTGATCACCAAGACCTAGAGCTTTCAAATATTTGTCCTGCAAAATCAGAGGTTTTAAACACACTCCATTGATTTCAGCTATGTTAGAGTTATTTTTAAGCTATTTCCCATTTCTTTTATTCACTTCATAGCTACTGAAGTTTTTAGGAGTAAGAAAGTAAATCACACTGATTACAGGCTTCCATTAAACAGAAATAGTAATTTTCTGCACTAGAATTACAAGCATTTTTCATTTAAAGATAATTAGATGTATATAGTGGATCAGCTTAAAATTTGCAATTAAAATGACTGAGTAATATAATAGAAGAATTTCTTGAAGCAAATGAATTTCCAGACTTCCATAACTATCTCTAGAAGGAAATGAATATATATAGTATGTATTTTCTTACAAAGGATGAAACTACTGCTCTTCATAAAAGGCAGATGGCAAAGAAAAGTTGAGAATTTCTATTGGGTGTGCCATAAGAATTGGAATATTTCCTAATACAGTGCCTAACATCAAAAATGTTATTGTCTTTCACCAAGGTCTTAATGCCTAGCAAGGTTTCAAATCAAAATATTCATCCAGTAATATGAACCTAATGAAAACGACTGATATCTGAGTGTATTTAATCCTAAAGGTATACACATAAATTCCTTCTCAGATTTATGAATAAACACCCAGTCATTCCAGTATTGCCTTTGCTGGTTTTCAGATGGAAGCTGAATTTTTGTCTGCACTTCAGCAGCAGCTCATTTGACCTGACAGTCTTCCGTATCCAGCAGTGATGTGGCTACCTGAAATGGGAATAATGTGTTTTCTTTTACTAGTGTTGCCACAAGAGGATTTAAATCATCTGGCACTATTTCAGCCGAGGACTACTCCGGCAGAAAAAGGACAGCAGAATCATCAAAATGATAGACTAGGGTAGAGAAGTCAAAGGGATAAAAGGACTTAAGGGTATAGACAATAATAATATCATTTGAGGCATTTAAAGAGTAAGTTAGATGCTTTCTAAGTAAATGCAGTTCTTAAAATATGTAAGCTGGGTTTGTGGGGCTTTTTTCCACTTTAACCGGTAAAAAGTTGCAACTGTGTCTTGCAAACATATATTTGAGGGTGAGACTAAATCTGTTAAGAAAAAAACCTGACACCACCCAATGAGTCTATAAATAAATTTGATAGGTCTGTACATAAAACCTCCTGTAGCACTTCTCTGTACTACAGTGGGTACCTTCTCTCTGTTTGCTAACAGCTGGTGGGGCTCAAGGTTATGCAGCTTTTGGAGATTTTAGGAAGACTGGGAACATTTCAGTTGTCAAGTGTGACTGTTTATAAAAAACCAGGAGTCTTACCCGAATAAAAGTCACTAATTATCTTATTGGGACATTCCACATTTTACCTGCAGCATCCAAACCCAGGTAATTGATGAAAATGTCCTTTTTCTGGATGAGAGGCTTATCCTGGGACTCCAGGTGTTTGCGTTTGGGAACACCATTTGTTTCGTGTTCCTGAAGAATTTGTCATGGTGAAGACCTACTTCATGGCCAGAAAACCATTTGGACAGCTCATTACCCAGGGCTCCAGATGTGCACAAACCACCCTGAGGCTCCCCTTGGTCTGTGTGGGGACTGTGAGTGCTTCACAGCCCTTTTGCACACTGGCAACTGGGGGTCTCATTTTCAAGACCATAAACTCTTGGATTTCCTTATAGAAGTTGCATCCCTTGCTCCTGGTGCTTCAGCTGCCTCGTGCAATCCCCAGATTTTTCCCAGATGTCAGATTTACCTGAGAAATTCTGGGCAGCACAGACCTGCTCTAAATAGTTCTGGGTGTGCTTAAGTAAAATTGCCCGATGAAAACAGGAAAATAAACTGGAAAGTATAAATAGGGCTTTCTGTCTCTGAACTAAACATAACTACTAGCATTATCTAATAACACCTGGACAAATATTTGGTTATATTCAACATGCTCTTTTGATTGATTTGCAACTTGCTTATTAATCAACCAATGATGTGAAAGATTCTACTGCTGAAGGGTGGTCACATCTGTAAATAATCTATGTGAAGCAGGTCTTTACTTAAGACAGAGAGCTGACGTGCCATGGGAAGCTTGGAGGCGGTCAGATTTCCTGAGTTTGTTGTGGTTTTTTTTCTTTAAAAAAGCAGGGCGGGCCTGTTTGTCCCCTCTGTGTTGTGTGGTCCAGCGCGGGGTGGTGCTGTCCAGCGCGGGGTGGTGGTGTCCGGCGCGGGGGGGGGGGGTCCAGCGCGGGGGGGTGGTGTCCAGCGCGGGGGGGGGGGGTCCAGCGCGGGGGGGTGGTGTCCAGCGCGGGGGGGGGGGGTCCAGCGCGGGGGGGTGGTGTCCAGCGCGGGGGGGGGGGGTCCAGCGCGGGGGGGTGGTGTCCAGCGCGGGGGGGGGGGGTCCAGCGCGGGGGGGTGGTGTCCAGCGCGGGGGGGGGGGGTCCAGCGCGGGGGGGTGGTGTCCAGCGCGGGGGGGGGGGGTCCAGCGCGGGGGGGTGGTGTCCAGCGCGGGGGGGGGGGGTCCAGCGCGGGGGGGTGGTGTCCAGCGCGGGGGGGGGGGGTCCAGCGCGGGGGGGTGGTGTCCAGCGCGGGGGGGGGGGGTCCAGCGCGGGGGGGTGGTGTCCAGCGCGGGGGGGGGGGGTCCAGCGCGGGGGGGTGGTGTCCAGCGCGGGGGGGGGGGGTCCAGCGCGGGGGGGTGGTGTCCAGCGCGGGGGGGGGGGGTCCAGCGCGGGGGGGTGGTGTCCAGCGCGGGGGGGGGGGGTCCAGCGCGGGGGGGTGGTGTCCAGCGCGGGGGGGGGGGGTCCAGCGCGGGGGGGTGGTGTCCAGCGCGGGGGGGGGGGGTCCAGCGCGGGGGGGTGGTGTCCAGCGCGGGGGGGTGGTGTCCAGCGCAGGGTGGTGGTGTCCAGCACACGGGAATGGTGTCCAGCACAGGGGGGTGGTGTCCAGCGCAGGGTGGTGGTGTCCAGC
>WBMZ01010012.1:22465-47836 GCA_013400975.1 Atrichornis clamosus
TGCTTGAGCATTTTTTTTTTTAACCTTTTTTTTTTCCGGATAACAGATTTTTTCATTCGGTTTCTGGCTTTCTGGTGTGGCTTATCTTTTTTCTAGCAACTGTGTTGCAGAGCCCAGCTCACATCACAGATTTTGCTGCTGAAGTGGTTGATGTCAGGTTGCTGAGCAGAGAGAGTCACAGAATGGTTTGGGCTGGAAGGGACCTTACATCCCATCCAGTGCCACCCCTGCCCTGGGCAGGGACCCCTCCCACTGTCCCAGGGTGCTCCAAGCCGTGTCCAGCCTGGCCTTAGACACTCCCAGGGATCCAGGGGCAGCCACAGCTGCTCTGGGCACCCTGTGCCAGGGCCTCACCTCTTTCACAGGGAACAATTCCTTCCCCAATATCCCATCCAGCCCTGCCCTCTGGCAGTGGGAAGCCATTCCCTGTGTCCTGTCCCTCCAGATCTGGTTCAAAGCCCCTCTCCTGCTGTCTTGGAGCTACTGTGGGCTACGAATGTTGGGTAGCTACTGAGTACATGGTAGAAGATGTTTTTCCTCTGTTTCCATCTCTAACCCTGCACATTGAGCTGTTTTAGAAATGGTGACGCTGCTTAACTCACCCCCCGATTCACTGCAGCCTCGCGAGCCTCACCTGGCCTCATATGCAGTAATTCCTCAGTGAAAACTGGGATTTAAGAGCAGGAGAACAATTAGCTTGGAAATTTCAGCTCAGGAATTCTACCTGCTGAAATGGAATACATTTATTCTGCTGGCTGTGCAGCTTAATCATCTGGCCCATGTCACTTCTCACTGTGTAGGATTGTCTTCCTGCAGAACATGCATCAGTTCTTAATGAGGTAACTAATTTTTAAAATTTAAATCATGTGGCATGCACTGTTCTCCATCAGAGACAGTTCCAAGGCTTGATGTCAGAAGAAGCCTTTTGATTTAGCTCTGAAAAGAGTGGCAGGCTGAGAAAATCTACTTCTGGTCATTTTAATAAAAATGAAGAGTGGATATTAAGAATTCTTGTACTACCCTTGACTGGCACCTCACAGGCCATTGACAGAGAGCTGGTAACTAGCCACAGCATTTGTTTGGAGCTTGCATGGGGTTCAGTTGCTTCACTTAGATATCAGCACCATATCCTCTTCCACTTAAATAACTGTATCATTTCAGATCCCATTTTATGAGTAATAAATGTGAATAAATTTTCTAGCTTTCCCCCTCCTATTTTTAACCAACTCACAGTGTGTGTTCTTCTGTGTCCCCACTGTAAATCACATTTGGCATGTCAGAAAGCATTCTTAAAATATTTAAGTACTTCAGTGAAAACTTTTCTAATTATGTATTTTGATTGCAAGAACAGATTTTAAACTGTTACTGGTATTTAGCATATTTATGGAGTGGGCTGGCTGATAACTGATGATGGAAAATTGGGCTGCATATTTTGATGTGGGGATGGGACAAGATGTGGTATAAATTATCTAGAGCCAGCTATTTTCACCTCCTAAGGAGGCAACTATTTTGAATTTCTTAATATTCTACTCAGTGAACTGATGCACATTTAAAAATTAATTCAAATAAATTGTGTGCATCTTTCTGTTTAGGAAAGCAGATGAAAGCAGCTCTTGGAAATCTGAGAGGTGTGTGGGAGAGCCTGGCCAACCATACCAGAGGAAGGTGCTATTTATGCCTGGGGAGGAAAACACCCAAGAGGAATTATAGATCCAAGGTCTAGATATTTGTGTGGGCAAGGGACACTGCACAAGGCATGGAACCAATTCTCTGCATGTTTCCCTTTCCTTTTCACTTAGGAACTTTCCTGGAAGAGGGAGCTTTGGCCTGTATAATCATAAACATTTCCTCTCTCCTCCTTTCATCCTGCAGGAAGAAGGGCTATGCCCAGAAGGAGTATTCAGCTAATGCATGGGTTTATTGGCAGGTCAGCCCTGGGGGAAGAGAGGGGTGGAAGGTGGAGATGAACCACGCAGGAAGAGAGGGCACAGCTTTTTCGTGGTGTTCTCTGAAACAAAAAGGGAAATCAAAACCCTCTTTTCCCCAGCTTGTGTTTGATGCAGGAAAACCAAGAGAGAATCCTCCTTATGAGCAGGGAGACGTGCCAGGTCTACGTGGATTAAATTTCTGCCTTTGAAACTTGCAGAGAAATTGTGCAATAAGGCAGAAACCCTTTCAGAGAGTAGGAGCTGGAGAGCTGGGTTCAAGCTCCTTCTCACATTTGAGTGGAATGGAATAGAACATAATGGAATAGTGCAGCTGTAAGGAATCCACAACAGCCACTTACTCCTGTTGCCTTCCTCTTGGTGCCTTCCTCTCTCCTCCTCCTCCTCCTCCTCCTCCTCTTCACTGTCACTTCTGTATAACTCAGATAATTCTCCTTCCTTTGTGCCCAGTGGTAATAGTTCTGCTTTAGTCTTTGTCATAAATAGGGTTAATAACATAAAACATTAAAAATAAAGCACAAAATGTGCTCTTTTACAGTAAAAAGGAGCGTGGCCACACTGGGGATGGATTCCTTCCCACACACTTCTTGTGATGAACAATATTTCAAATAACATTGGAATGGAAACTAGAAAAACTGGTATTTGAAAATCTGATAGTTTTAACTATCCTTCTGCTAACTTTAAACTTTCTTTCTGATAAAGAATGCAATTACTTTCTATCAGTGTTTGCAGTGGGAATCAGAGTTTAAAAATTCACATTATTATTTTAAAAGGTTTTGAACAATAGACAGAAGTTGTTTTATTTTCTGTTCCTGAACTGCTGAAGTTAATAGCAAATGGCTTCCCACAATTAGCAGATTAATAATCAAGGTTTTTAAGACTACTCAAGATTAGGAATTTATCTCTAGGCTTTTCAAGTTCTCAAATGTAATCAGTTTAATTAGTTAGATGATGCCACCTTGAAGAATGTTAAAATTCATTGAGCATTGGGCTGTTCCTGCTCTCACCTCAATTTGCCTCCCTTCAGAAATGTGTTCTCAGTTGAGTGCTCCACTCCCAGGGAGCCATGCAATAATAGTAAATTTTAGATATTATTTTAATGATTTTTAAATATTAGTCTAAAGTTAAGGCTTACCAAAATAACCAAGTTTGGTAAGTGGGGAAATGTTTAATTTGTTCTGTCCCTGGAAGAAAGCTTTGTGTTTCCTGTTAGTCGATGTCCTTCAATTTTTATGTCTTTTTGTACCTTATCTGGGTTGATAACATCTTTCCTGCTCATCTGCAAAATATCTAAAAAAAAAAGCTAAAGGAATATTAAGTTTGCAAAGTTAGGCAAACGCTACAGAGGAAGGAAACAAAAAAAATTAATGTTGTCGGAATGGCCTTTACTTAGTTTAGTAAGTGATTTTGGCTTGTGATGTAATAAATGATTCCATGCTGTTTTCTGTCTCAAAAGTTGAGACTTTTGTTATGGTGCAAGGCAGTGGTGGCTGTTTTTGCACTCAGCAGTGCATCTCCTCGCTCAGTAACAGGTGCCTCTTCAGCAGCTCCCTGCATTTATCATGCAGTGATCTCAGTGGGAACGCAGAATTATTGAGAGTACAAGAATATGGGATAACGGTTGTGTAGAGAGCACAGATACCATCAGGTGTGTTTTCCTCCTGTCCTTTCAAATATGTGAGCACGTGTACCTGCTGCTCAGGTAAAGTGAAACTTTTTTTGTCGGTTCAGGGATTAAAAACAACAACAACAACAACAACAACAACAACAAGAACATATTCAAAGTTTTCCTGGATGGAAGTTGACCAAAAGTTCCTGCAGAGCATAAACGTTTGCCAATAGAGACAGGTATGTGATGAGACATCAGAGATACAATTTTTGTGCTGTGGGCACACATCTAGTTCCTCATGCTCTTGGACAAGATGGTCTCACTTTAAAACAAATAGAAGAGCTTCTTAATCTAGTGTTTTGCTAAGAATATGATGCTTTGTCATGTTTTATTGCCATAGGTTTTCCTCAGGCTCAAAAAGCAAAATGGACGTACCCACACAAGAAAAGTCTCTACCTGTAAATTTCTGAAAACTCAGGGTGTAGAAGTACAGGATTTCTATTCCCTGATTTTGTAAACCTCTGCTTTAAAGTGCTGTTGGTTCTGCTGGGAGCTTCTCTCTGCCCCAGCATGGCTGTGCTTTGTTCCCTTCTACCTGGGCAGCAATTTTTAAGCTCCATCAAGAAACACTGGCCTTCAGACGACTCTGTCCACGCAATTCTGGTTGGCAAACTGGGACAACACAAGTCCAGAGCCCAGCCCTGTCTGCAGTTGGACTTTTTTCTCCCTGTTATCTCGGGGTTGTGGTTACAAACCTATTTGCCTTGTAATCACGGCAGAGTTGAGCATTATTTATTGCATTCTATTCAAAACCTGCTCCTGAAATAGAATGATTAATTTCCTTGCAGGCTCATCAGTGTTCATCTTTGTAGTATCTCTGCAAGCTTCCTGAATGGGTCTGAAAATATTTACATAACAACCCTCTGAAACGAGACCATGTTAATTGCATTTGCTGGAGGAGGAAACTGAGGCAGGACGCTCTGGCTGTCTGATATTGTCGCAGCATTCTCTTTCTTCGAGAAGAATGTTAAAAAGTCAGCTAACAGATCAAACATTTATTGTGGGGGATTTGCATTCTCATCAGCTTTACTTACCCGCAGTTCACAAAATGAGCATCACAGGTAGCAATCCTTTAAGAGCAGTCTGGGTGAAACACAAGGTGGTTTCATTCCACTGTTTTAACCATGAAACCACTTCTCCTTGTCCTGTAATTACCTGTGTCAGTCATTTTGTGTCTTGTGGCACTTCCAGCAAACATAAAGCCAGCGGTGTCTCCAGTATCATTCACCACAGATTCATGATGCTGCCTTTGTGAATAATGTTCTGCTGACCCACATGAAGAGAAAAGTTCTTCCTTCAAACTGAAAATGTTGGTCTTTGTTTCCTGTAATAATATATTCTGTGGCTCTGGAGTGTTTTTCACTTTGCTAAGGAAACCACAACAATTGCATTTCAAAATGAAATCTTGTTTCAGGATATAAATTGGAAATACTTATTCCATCTTGAAAACATTAAGATTTTTCTTCTGGGAGTCCAAACTGTTAGGGAAATTCAATTGTAATTCACCATGTTCAGCCCATTCTGTTGTTTCATGAGTAACTAATCTTCTGTTGCAATATAACTCGGCTTGCTCAGCTGTGACCCACAGGAGGTCCAGCCTGTATTTTCACCATGATTTACCAAACATATTTTCACTTGCCTCACTTGCATATATGATTTAAGTGTTTTCTTTCCTACAATTTAATCTGAAGTAGAAAAACTGGAAGACTTCAGCCCAGCAGAAAGCAGTTTTATGGTTGTGAATGAGTGATTCCTCTAGCCAAAGACAACAGGAAGGCAGTATTTAAACCCATCCTTAACACCTATCTCTGCAGAGTTGTTGTTGATGCAGACACTGGGGGTTGCTTCTTCTATTCATTTTGACATACTAATCTTTTTAGGATGGAGAATAATTGGCACAACTTCCTGCTCAGTGCTTCTGCATTTCAGAGTTTGCAAACAAGAACTTGTTATTCAGGGCACTGTGTTAAAGCCACAGCATCTTACCCCCGGGACACAGGTTCTTCTTCTTTTCATGTATTTGATACTTGTCCTATTAAAACCTGGACTGATGTCCTCTTAAAATAATAATTATCAGTACTTTCTTGGCAGAAATCCATAGATTTTCCAAGCGTTTCCACAGGCTGCTAGATTCAGGCTTCTTTGCACTAATGTGGTGATTGTTCTCCACAGATTTTAAAGCCAGTGGTATTATTTGTTTTATTGCTGCCTTCTCCATCTTTTACAGCGTGTTTCTTTATGTTTCCCTGAGACCTACCTGTCGAGGACCCCAGACTTGAGGTGAGAATTGTCTGTCTTGATCACCCAGACCATCTCAGGTCGTGGCTTTGTGTCCTGGAGGTGTTGAAACCCCCCAGTTGCCCCCAAGCTTTCCAGATCCAGTGTGTTCCAGCACACAGGCTCAACAGCTCCAGAAGGGCAGGATGCAAACTCCTACCTTTCCAGGCTTTTCAAAGCAGCAAACAGCTACAGAAACAAAATCCTGCTGCAAATGGCAGAGCTCCATCCAAGTCCTGAATGTGGAAGGCAGTTTGTGTTGATTCATCCAACTGAGTACATAAGGGGCTTTTAATTCAGCTTTCTACTTGCCCAGCTGAGAGAGTTGCTGAGTGTTTTGCTTTTATGAAGGCTGTGATCCCCACAGTTACCTAAAGTGCTGTAACAACTCTAGAACACAGGTAATAGACATCTTGATAATTTGTTGGTGAATTAGCAGGAAGGATAAAAGGGTATTAAAATCCTACATGCTTTATGTGACAAGGCTTTAGAGGCAGATTTCGGAAATCCATGCCCTTGATACGAATGTTTCTGCTCATATCAAGCAGCTCTAGTATCTATATCCAGAAATAAGTATTCATCTTGCTATATGGTTGCTTTCATGTAGATAAATAACACACATTTCTTCTATTCAAGTAGTACCAGAAAGTAATTAACTCCTGCTTTTCGACAGAGAGAAAATAAACCACATTTTCCATCCAGTGCTGAGAAGGAGAGATATAGGAAGAACCAAGCTGGCAACTGGGCTGCTGTGAGATTGGAATCTGGGGCTTCAGATTCTTTATAGACAAGAACTTCTTATGTGCTTGTATTGAAGGAATGAGCAAGCAAAGCTGCTAGAAACATCAAAAAACCCCACCAAATCCTGTAAAATAAATTTGAAGCTTCTATTTCCAACCTACTCTCATTAATTTTACTGCATATTTAGCATTTATTTGAAGTTATTAAATTTCATGGTGTTACAATACCATCAACAAAACCAAGTAGTAACCCAAAATTATTTTTCTGTATTTGCATAACAATCTACTTGTGCTTCATCCACTAAAAACAAAGGTTCTTTCAGAGACTCTAGACAGATAAATATTTATCTTAGCATCAAGGGATGTGAGTGTAAGAGCACAGAGAATAGGGAAAGGTTGTTGTGTTTCTCATGCTGAGGAGTTCTCTGTACATGAACTTTTACAGCAATAGCTCTTGTAGATTAATCTGAAATGGGTGAAATTGGCCATGCTTTGAGTTACCTGTTACAATTAAACTCATGATGGATGTGCAAGTGTGGACAAGCTGCAAGCTGTAGCAGAGGATATGAGAAGTTGTCTCTTAAAAGTGAATGAAGTGAAAATTTCAGGGAGGCGATGCACTGTGAAAAAGGAAAATGATATTTAGATAAAGTAATCATGGGAGAGTCTGGCTGGTTCATGAGTGAGTGCCAATCAAAGCCCTGCTGTACTCTCAGGTGGCAATTCAGAGTGTTGTGTCACTGTCGGCCACTCAGGGGCAGCTGGTACCCCTCTGTCTCACTAATTTCCAAAAGACTCAGGGAGGTTCTGAAGTTATAATTTAAATATGTATGACAATCCAGTCTCTGCTGAGAGGGTGTCACTTTTAGAGTTAATCTTATGGAGGTCTAAGGGTGTCAGCCAGGATGAATTTACACTCTCTGACTGGTGCAAGAGTCAGGATTGAAAGGATTTCTTGTGCATTTGGGTGTGATCACCGCTACCAAAAAAAAACCCCAATTTGCTGCTCTTGAAAAAGAAAAGCTGTGCAAAACATAGAGAAAAAACATTATTTGCTTAGAGAGGTAGAAAAGAGGAAAAAAATGGTAAATATCTGGAAGCTCAAGGTGTGGTGTCCAATATAGATTTTGTGATAACCTCTAAGACAGAGGACAAGTGTTTCTTTGCAAATGTACTCCTTTCTAAAAACCCAGCAGGCAAGGGCAGAGCAAGTAATCTGAGGGAAAAAAGCTATGAAAGCATTTTTCTTTCCTCCAAGGATTTTACTAGTGTCTGTCTCTCCGTAAGGATTCAGTCAGGGGGATGGAGAGATCTTACTCTGCACTCAATATTCTTTTTTTTTTTCCCTGCTGAGCTTTTTTTTTTCATTTTTTCCCTCATCACTTTGTCTCTGGTGACAGGAATTGCCCAGGCAGGAACATGAGAATGACCACATTGGTTTCGTTCTTGTTTATTTTGAAACCAGGTTACCTTGCAAACACCGTCTCTATTCTTTATTCTATGTTCTTTCTCCCTGTGCCTTTTATTTTCTGTGTAAGCAGCAATTCTGCCAGTCCTACCTAGCAATCCATGCGGAGGCCAGGCAGGAAGGGAGGACGAAATCTTCTTGGGGTTGTCAGCAGGAATGGATTTGAAACACTTGTTTTCTTAGACTTACTCTCCAAAATGGGAGGCCTGGGTGGGTCAGTGTTTAGCCTGCTGTGTGGACAACAGTGTAGAGATTTCAGAATTTGTTAGGGAATGTGGCATAACAAGTGGGAACGGGGACAGGCAGTGTTGCAAGGCACTACTTTGATGTGAACTCTGTTTCCATTTCACATCTTGAGGCCGTCACAACTGCAAGGTTCCAGAGATTTGAGAAGTGCTCAGAAAAACTTTTACTTAAGCCTTTTTTCATTTTTATCTGCCCTTAATGCATTTTTTGTCACACAGAACCAAAGATGTGGCTTAAATGCAAAAAATATTTCTAAAAATACCAGTACTCATTTCACACGCTTTTTAAAAAGCAGATGTTTTGGAGTAAATTTACATTCTTGAAGAGCCAGCAGTAATTAAACAATCACAGTAAGATCTTAGGAGAAGAAATTCATATGACAAGTAAGTAGTTCTCCATGGGTGGGTACATTACATGTACACAGTTTTGGCCACCACAACACAGAGCCTAAATTTCTGGAAGTGGTATCTTAATATTAAAATCAAGGCTTAAGTGTCCTGGAAGCCACATTTTGGAAGACCAGCAATTATTTCATGTGCTGGAAAGTGATGTGATAACAATGTGCATTAAGAGTTCAGAAGATTTTAGACAAGGTTAAGTGACTAACAGTAAGACCCTCTTTATGGCTTGAACATTTTAATTTTCTTAAACACTCTCTTACTTTCAGTGAGTAAATTATCATTAATGGTCGTATGCCCCACATTAAATATTTATTACCAGGAGCAGCTGAAAACCATAGAGATAAACTCCTGAGCTCAGAATTTTCTAATCCTCAACTGGTTGTGCCTGTGGTTAATTTATATCCCCAAACCACTGTTCACCACTGTTTACTTCCCTCTTTCCTCAGTCTGGTGGAAGACTCTTACTCATTTGCTGTGAGCATCGGTTGGTACGCAGTGACACTTTTTAAGCTGTTAGCTAGACAGCTCTTAAAATGGAAACTGGATCTCCCAGAAGAGACAATCAGCACAGATAGCAAAATGTAACCCAGTAAAGCACAAAATCAAATTTTTACCTAAAATTGTCTGCAGCTTAAAAAACTGGTGTTGTTCGGTCCAAATTTTGATGATGATAGAAATTAATTCACACCGCTAACATTTTTATAACTCCACATCTGCAAAAAGTTTGTAGGAGACCTCAAATACCCTGCCTGTTTGGATTTAGTATCTTGGCGTTCAGCTGCGTGGCAGCAGTTTTGAAGTTTCAAAGAAAAAGCAGGCAACACTGGTTGGTTGGTGTGCAGAAACTTAAAAAAACCCCAAAAAATAAAAAATTGTGGCTGCTACTGATCTTCTAGTTGAGGAAGATTTCTAGAATGGAGTAAAGAGAACATCCTGGGGTGCAAGGGGAGGAGTGTGGCCAGCAGGGCAGGGAGGGGATCCTGCCCCTCTGCCCTGCCCAGGGGAGGCACATCTGGAGTGCTGTGCCCAGGTCTGGGCTCCTCAGGACAGCAGAGACCAGGAGCTGCTGGAGAGGGTCTTCTTCCTACCACCCATTCTGATTCCCTGTTGGGTTTTGTGGGTTTTTTGGGTTTTTTGGNCCTCAGGACAGCAGAGACCAGGAGCTGCTGGAGAGGGTCTTCTTCCTACCACCCATTCTGATTCCCTGTTGGGTTTTGTGGGTTTTTTGGGTTTTTTGGGTTTTTTTTTTTCAATTGTGGGGTTTTTTTGGTGTTTTTTTTATTCGTGGGACTGGTATTGCTGATATAAGTCACAGTGAAATCAAGGAGGAGTACATGATTTCATTGATACGTTCGGTGATCAAATATTGGACTTCTGCCCCTTGTTCACTGGACATGACGTGGACTAAGCCTCTTCTCTCTGATATCTTTTCCCCCAAAAGGAATGTGGAGTGCACCTTGGATGGCTGCTTTTCCTCCTGGAGACAGAAATACTATAAAATTGGCTTACTTTCATTTCAGGAGAAGCACTTTCAAATATGCCCTTAACTGTACTGAAACAAGATGATTAGGAGGAAATGGGTGAGGGAAAGGTGAATTTCCTGTTAATGTAACTTTAAAGTAACAGCCGTGGCAGAGAAACTCTTTTTAGGGCTCTGCTTGTAAAAATGACTTATCTGTGCAAATATTCCTATGTTCATCACAGTTCTGCAACTTTATTTCCTGTCCACTGGCTGTGGCCTCTATGATGTGTGCCATTTCACTGCCTTGGAATGTTGCACATCTGTTGAACTCAAGGCATATCAAATTTGAATGAATGTCACCAATGCACTAATGATCTTACCCAAATTCAGTTTTAGGTTATTGTCTGCCTACGTCTTCATGTTTTTTGTGTTTTCTTGCCAATGACAGATTGAAAGAGTGAAGTTAAATAGCAAGCATCACATCAAGATGCTTGATTTGTGTTCCTCTGTACTTTGACCAATCACCTGAAGACTATTTTGAAAAGCAGAAACATTGAAAAATATTTTATTAACAACACTGATAAAAATAGCACTTCGGCGGAGAAGCATAATTTATTTTTTTGTTTTATAGTAAATAGTTCCTCTAGCTAGTACTGCCATCTCAATGCTGTTCTTGAATGTATGGTTTGGGTTTTTTTGTGCCTTGAGTCAGACATTTGTATCCTGTTGTTTTTATTACAAGGTTGAAAACGTTATATGCACACTATAATCATCAATTAAATGGATTTTTGTAGTGATTTTTTAGGTTGCAGTACCTGGAGGTTTATTTTGACTGGTCAGAATATCCCTGAAAAGTCAAAGCAATGTTGCAAATATGGAGTGACACATCTCTAAATCTTCTCTCTTGAGAAGGTCAGACATCTCAGAATTTTATCAAGCAGGAATTTTTTTGAGAGAAATACAGGCATTTATTTGAAATCTAAGAGTTTTGCCCATATTGCAATGACCTTTATGAGTTTCTGTCACTAAAAATTTGGGTTTACTTGTGCAGTCACGCTCCCCTGTAGAAGTTACTTAAAAAATACATGAACTTGAGAGTTAGGCAAACCAATGTGAGATTTAAATAACCAATTTTAGAAACTTTTCAATGCAATGATAATAATTAAAAACTGTACATCACCTAGACTGACTGGTACTGGTGAGCCAGTCCTCACCTGATCCTCTTCTCACCTGCAATTCTTGGCCATGAAACAGGAGGAGCAGCTTGATTCCTCTCAGGCAGAGTGGTGATTTATTTCCCTGGTGTAACTGAAGGGAAGTTATCCCAAGGCTTAGTCCTGCCTGAATTTGAGTTGCTACCACCACCTAAATCTTCAAATACCCCTGAAAAATGCATAATCCCAATTATGACTGAGTAGGAATTTCATTTACCTGGCTAAAAAAACAGGTGCAGTTTTTTCCACCTAGGCAAAATGATGTTGTATATAGATTTTACAAATACTTGTCTATTTTTAAAGCTGAAAAGTGGACACAGAATACGATTCAACTGAGTATCTGCTAATTAAGCTGATTTATGCAAGCCTGGAAAGCTCATAGGGAGTAGCTGGTTAGAAGTTGTGGAAAACTAAAAATAGAGGAGTACAATCTCATATGTTTAACATATTTAGGTGTGGACAGTCACTGGTTCCATGGAATTTGTAAATTCTGATTAGAGTACATAGCTGTTACACCTCAATTTGATATTTTCAACCTTGTACAAACTTATTTCAAATGTAATGTAACATTTTAAAGCATGTAACTTAAGTACATTTTATATGTTATCATTTATGTGTTAGCTAGGAATTGCTGCTAAACAGATTTTAAAAATAATTTCTCTGTAACAGTTTCTTATAATGGCTGAATTTTATTTTAAATATGGGGTTTTGACATTAAAATAATAAGAAAGCAGTTTAGTGTTAAGAATAAATGTTCTTCTCTTTTACTCTCACAAATTCTCACCAAGTTGTCAGCCAGTATTTTATGGTGGATTGGGCTGTAATTGTCTTTACTTCTCTCTTGTCTGTTTTCCAGAGTATTCTCAGTGGAATCTAGTTACCTACCAAAACAGAAAAAATTTCTCAAATTGGGTTTATTTATAGATAGTGTATAGTGCTCCAATTTATGACCACAAAATAATAAGAAATGCTTCATTTGCCATTAAAGATGGTGGTTAACATCAGGTAGTTCTGTGATACATTTCTGTGAACACAGATAGCATTTTGTTGTCTTTGTTTCATGCTGTTAGATATCTAAAAATTTAAAATGTGGAGGTAATTAATATTTATATATTTATTATACATCTCATATTTAATATTTAGATCTTCAGTTACCCAACCTTTTATGCATTTTTCTTTTTATTTCTTATGCAGCATATTCACACTCTAAACAGTAGCAATTAATCTCTAGTACAAAACAACTTGTACAGCTTACATATTCAATATTTGCTGAGCACCTGGGACCTAATTTCACATTACAGTGCAGAGTTTGTCTGCTTGTATTCAACTGCCTCAAGTGAGTTATACAAATGAATTTGGGGCAGCTCCTTTAATAAGTGTTAGTTTTCTAATTACAGGGGGAAAGAAAAACCACCGACAAAATCGAATCAAGGGAACGTTTGTGTAATCTCTCACTGTGTGAATGACAGTGTAGCTGTCCCAGGATTTAGTGCAATTCACGGAATCACAGGATCCCAGGATGGTTTGAGTTGGAAGGGACCCTAAAGCCCATCTCGTTCCTGCCATGGGCAGGGAGACTTCCACGAGACCAGGTTGATCCAAGCGCCGTCCAGCCCGGCCTTGGACACTTCGTTATCTTATACTCAGAATTAAGTAACTCTCAAAACCTCATGGCCCATATCTGCTCAGTGTAAATGGTGCCTTTTTGTCACTTTTGGATGTTTTTTTTAAGTCAGGCTGCCAAGGCTGGGGTGTTGGATGCAGGAGAGCTTGACTGTGCAACATGGGCAGCAATTTAGTGCTGCCAGACGACTCTCTGCAAATTGTCAGATTTGCTCTCAGTTCTGGAAATAAGTTTTTGTTAAATGAAGAAATGTCTTCAAGGAAAAAAAAAAAAAAGAAATAAATCTAAGTAATAGTAGAAAAAAGTAGTTAAATTTTGCGTGTGTTCTTGGTCGCAAAATTTAATGGAGGGCAGAACGTAGGCAAGGAGTCAGCTGCAAACATTACAGCAAAGAGTTTTGTGGTTAGGTGAGATGGATAAGCCCTTAGCGTCATGCTGAAGGGACTCTGCCTGAAATGTAGGCTGCTCTAAAGGGAAGCCATGTAGCTCACCCAGCCATTGTTGCAGGTGGGACACTTGGCACCAACCCATATGTGCTTTCCTACATCTCTTCGTGATTCCTCTGAGTGACGATTGTCCTCTGTTCGACCAGAAAGCACATTTTAAACGGATGCGATATTTCAGGCTGGGCTGGGAGAATTTGAAATGGTGCTAGATTGTGAAATTTAGAAGGCTCTTATTTGTGGAGAATTGTTCACAGTGTTGCACACGTTAAGGTTTGTTGGGTGAGTGCTTCTGTGGCCATATTGTTAAAATTACCTCACGAATGACCTAAAAAGGAGAGTGAGGTCCGAAAGTCAGTCATGATCCATGGGCATTAAATATTGTTCTTTTAGATGTTGTGGTAGCACATAAGAACTTTGGATCAATTCTTCAGTTTGCACAATTATGTTTCATATCTTGAAAGAATCATGGGCATTTTCAGATTAACTTCAGTAAATGCAGTTCTCCCTTGAATTTGAGAACAGTGAACCTCAGCCACTATTTTCTGAGTTCTTTGAACTGCTTAAATCTGTAATGTAGTGAGTTCTTAAATCTGCAGTGGGTTTCAGAGCCACAATGAGACACTTTTAAGGAGAAAACCTGTGTAATTATACAACGTATTTTTTTAAATAGTGAGTGCCCAGACAAAAATAGCAAAAATCAATGAATGCCATCTGTGGATCTCCTGCGTTATGGCGTGCAAAGTTCTGATGTTCTGACTGTGGCAAATTGCTTAATTCCCTTGAGGAGTAGTGCTGCCACAGAGATGTAGCTATGTGGATTCTGTTGCGGTTTTGGGTTTATTTGTGCTGTTGCTGCTGTCGACTTTTGCTTGTTTGGGTTTATTTTGTTGGGGTTTTTGTTTGCTTTGGAAAAAGACACATTAATACTGAGTTAATATTAATTGTCAATTAGTAAGCTGAGTTCTTTAGAAGGTATTTCGTCCAGCATACTTGCATGCTCCATTAACATTCCACTCAACCTGTGGAAGTCTTCAAACTGCAAAAGTAAAACAAGTAGCTGCATTTACAGCAGACTTTTCAAAATAAATGCTGTATCATAGCATGAATATACAGTACTTGTATTCTTGAGTGAGCTAACTTCATAATGGAAGACACAGGTCCCCGAAATTCACGGTAAGAAAAGAGTTTTGTGAAGAGGAAGATGCAAACCTCAAAGCAAGCTGACAAAAATTAAAATGGATCAAACCTGTCTGATTGAAATGTCTCCTGCACAATCGTAAAATCCAGTCTGTGAGTTTGAAGCCTCGTCAAAAACTCATTAACTTTAATGAGACTTATAATATGCATTCGAGGAGACAGATTGCAGGGTTGAGGCTCAAACTAATACAGAGTTGTTGTATGACAACTCACTAATAAAATTAATCTTTCTGTGACCTGTTCTGACAGGGTATTTGTGAAGAAGACAGGACTTCACATTTTTTATTTCAATTGGAGGAATTTTTGCCATGCACCTGATCACCCGGGGGAAATCTGCCAGATTAACTCCTAGGGCCCTGTGGAGTCATCTGTTTTATCTGTGTCTGTCTGTCTGTGTGTCTGTCATCCCAAGGACAAGGAATTTTGCTACAAGTCAGGGGGTTTTTTTAGAGAAAGTCAGTCTGCCTGATGTGTTTTAATACCATTTGTCTTTGCAAGACATTTCACCAACCATCCTCTTCCAAGAAAGCTCAATGCAAAGGGGTCACTGCAAGTGAGGAAACAGAGAGGATAAAACACATTTCCAAATTACATTCTGGATATTCCTAAACAGATGCAAATAGCACAAAATAATTGTAATATTATAATTTTCTCCCCAGAAACTCTCATCATATTTGCTGGGTAATTATTAACTTTCTATAATCAATCCCAAGGTGCCCCTTGTAGCTTTAGAATGAAATTAAATATGGGCCCTGTAAGGATCATAAATACATGACTTAAAAGACAGGATATGATCAACTTAATTTTCCCAATCTTTTCTTAGAGTTTTGTTTTGGCTGATTTTGGAACCTCTGGTTCAAAATGAGAAGTGCTAACTTGAGTAACCCACTGGTTCAACAGTCAATTATTTAATTTTATATAAAGTATTCCGTTTCTTTTTTTATTTCCTTATAATTCCCAACCCATTTTTTGCCCTTGGTCTTTGATTGCAATGTTCATGTATCTTTTGATCTGATGAGAAAAAGCAGTGGGTTCTGTAAATACGTTTTGCTTTCCTCTGTCCTTATTGCAGTTTCAGTAACATATTTACATTGCATATTTCATGGGGCCTCTAAATAAATTTAAAAAAAATTGTAAAGAAATTAATTGCTGGCTTGTTGTAAAGTAATTATGAAGAAGCAGGCACCCAGGAAGAGCTCTCTGTTGTGACTGTCACTGCTTGCTGGTTACTATGAGTGATGTTGTAAAACATTCCTTAAAGCTGTGACTTAATGGGGATGGATGAGCTGTTAGATAAATTATATTTGGGAACTTGGTTGTTTGTTTGACTCATTGGGCCTTTAGCAAATACAACAAGTAAGAACAAGTAAGTTTCCAAATTATTTGTTGTCTCTGCAAAAAAAAAAAAGTAATACATTTTAATTTTAAGTGTTTGGGTTGGACTTTTTTCTGCCCGTTTGGCACATGGCTGCTGTCACACCGCTGCTTCTTTCCATGTTTAATTAGCACCAGAAAACTTCAGTCCATGCATAACACATTGTACATCACCAGTGTTTCTGGTAAAAACTGAAATTGTACTTGAATGGTATTTTCTACCTTAAAGTTTCTGAAAAATCAGAAATTGTTCCACATCATGACTCAAGCTTAAGTCACTATGTGCTCTTCTAATTTTGAAAAGCAGCCTTTTAATGTACCCTTGGTTTTCTTTAATTTCTTGATTCTATTTATGATCACCTCTGTTCTCCAAATTCACATATAAGCTATAAATTTAATGTTATAAAGCAGACTACCAGACTTAAGAGGTACACTTTATTCCTTGCTTGTATTGAGATATTTAAAGAAAACACTAAAACCTCTAAAATTCGGGACAAACATTCCTGTTGATGTTGTGTGGGAGAACAGTCAATAACCACAGAAGGCTTTCATTGTCTTGTCTGACAAAGAATTGAGTCATATCTGTATTTTAGTTTTGGAAGGGTTTGGAAATTGTCTTGCTTTTTTGGTTGATAATTGCATTTTCTTATGACGTGACTTGAATCTGATGGGATTTTTTTTTTTTTTAATACAATCGCACCACTTTAAAAGAACATTGTGTTAAGGAGCTTGCCTTAAAGGCTCATCCAAAAACTTGTGTTAAATTTATATTAATGTAAATGCTTTTAGTGGTAGGATCCTGTGTGAAAAAGCAAAACAAAACAAAACAGCAACATAAATGTGTGATAATTTTGTTGCTAAAGCATATCCTAGGTAAGTGGACTGATAAGAAAAGGATACAATACAATAAAATACAATACTACTTATTCCAACCTGTCTTTTAGGCTGAGTGGGTTATTATTGAAAGAGCTGGGATATTAGTACACATACTTTGTCTGTGATGAATTATCAGCACGAATCATTCACATGCAATAGATAACAGAGGTTAAATTATTTCTTTTTGTGTCCCTGCCTGTCTCTTCAAAAAAAACCCAAAACCCAAGAAAAAAACCAAAAAACAACCCTGTGAAAAACTAAATAGTTTAAGAGTTCTACACTTGTATCCACACAACACAGTTGGGTGTGCTATGCAGAATTTCAAGGATTAAGACCTCATAGGAAGCATTTTGAATAGCTTGAAAATGTAGTTAATGCTGTGCCTTCATCTCACACACCAGGATTTCATGGCAACCTGGGACAGTTATGAATTTCATCATAAATTAACCATGATTCATCATACTAATCATATTTCATCATAAATTACTGTGATTGTTCATTATTTCAGCTGTAGCTTATATGTTTTTTGGACTTCACTGAAGATGCAATTACTTACAGAATGTCAGTTGTCACCTCTTGTTGTATTAATGATAAATTAAATTTTGGGCTCATTGCAGTGATTTGTTTTCACACAGGCAACTCTTTGCAGAATTAAAATTTGGAGAAAACTAAGAACATGAAGGTTTTCATAGCCTGAGTCAAAGCCAGATGTTGGCCTCCTAAGGGACTTTATTTGAACAGCTTAGACATAAGGCCAACATTTCTACATTCTCAGAAGACATATAAATGTTTAGCTACTATTAAAGTACTTGATTATGCCTTGAAGTGATGCAGTTTCTGGTAAAATACAGAGGTTTCATTAGTTCAGATGGTAAGTCAGCTAAATTCCTTGAAAACTAAACTAGCATCGTATCTATTTGCACAATTGCAAATAAATATATACAATTTTACATTGTATAATTGCAGTGTATTTATAATACAATTAGTTTTTGCTGGATATTACAATTCATGTTCTTTATATACTGAGGGTGCTTTTAATTTAATTAATTTCTCAACAAGGTCATCTAACTAAATTTCTTACTGAAATCATCTAACTAAAATTTTTTGTCATGGTAAGTTTGAATTAATAACAACATCAGGACAAATTTTGGAGTGAGACATTGTGGTTTGTTTTCTTTTTCCAACCCTAAAGTGTAATAATGGAAATTTGACGTCAAATTTAAGGGTGAAACCCTCCTTTTCAAATAATTTCCATGTGGGACTTTTTGCTGACTGTGTATGAGGTACATTGAGCAATACTAAACTGAAAACAGAAAAATATATCGGCTGGCTTAATATTGTATTTGTGTTGTGTTGTAGCAACGTTCATACCCATGCCAATTCAAGACCTCAAAACAAGCTACCATTCCCTAATAATGACTTCTCCCAACTGCTTCTGTATAACACACTGGTAGTTTGATTTATTATTTTTTTCAAATAATCCTCATTGACCTTTTAAAGGAACAGAACAACAAGATCTGATTGCAAAAAGCAAACACTTTGGAATTTATCCCTAATTATGGCCCAGATAATCCTTTTTGATTTTTGCCATGGAGAGGGTGATAATGACAGTAAAACTGTTAGATGGCTAAAAATCTGTTCGTACTCAGAGCTTGGCTTATCTGAAGTTATCTTTTACTTCCTTCTGCTTTTTTTTTAATCCCCTTTTTAATTTCTATGTGCTTGAAGAAAAATTGAAATTTGAAATAGGACTAGAGATGAAAGAGACGTGTTATGGGTGAAAATGATGCTGTTGGCTCATGCCATGAGAAATACAGAGGGATTATTCAAATAGTAATTTTCATAGTTTAATGTTCTGGCTGGCAAATATTCTTGGATGGATTGGAAAAAAAAGACCAGGTGTGAGTGTGGTGGCTTATTTGCAAAAAATACGTGCTTGGTTACACTAGTGAACATCTAATTTTCTTTGTAAGTCTGAAGGGAATGAGTTCAATTATTTTCCCCACACCACCTTTATTCCTGTATCTTCTGCTGACTTTGATGATATTTTTCACATGTTATTTTAATACAGAACAAGTGAGCATCAAGATGTGGGTGAGTGTAGAAAGCATACATGTCTTTATACATTCTGAAACAAACAAAAGTAAGGATTTACACTGCACACTGAAAAGAAATTCTTGAGGTTCTCCTAATAGAATAAACATCACATGTATAGCCTGATTAAATCCAGTCTGTGGCTTGAAGGTATGTAACTAAGGAATCACTAACCTGTCAGTGGTGCATCTCCATTTTTTGTTGTTTTTCTAATCCCTTTGGCCATAAAGTAGAAAATAACAACAGACTTACAAGTCTATCATGTCTAATTAACACTTCCTGAATGCAGTGGTAGTAGTAGTAATAGTAGAAATTTTTTTTGCCATTTAACATAAAAATACATCCCTTGGGAATACATTACATTACATTACTGAAAGAAAGTCTCACAAGAGCATCGTTATTAAAAAACAAGTTTCAAGAGAATCTTTCAAACTATGTAGTCAGTTTTTAGTCTCATGAATAAGTAATAACAACATAGGCACTGGCTTCTGAGTGCATTTCATATTTAGAAACTAAAATTATTATGACTTCTCCCAGTTTGTTTAACATGCTAATCATGAAACTCCAGGAAAGCCCTGGAGGAGAAAATGTTATTTCACACCTACTACCTTCTGCCTTGACAATGAGAAGTGGCAGCATTTCTTTCATTCTGAGGTGTTCCTCTGGTTGCTGGTGCCCCGGCAGCATGCAGCTCATGGCCTGGGGGCTGGAATCTCCCCTCTGCATCCCCGTGGAAAGCCAGGCAGCATCAGACACGGGATCAGCCACTTCTCTGCTGGTGATTGTCACAGGACAATTTTGAGTTTACCAGATAATGACATGGAGTAATATGTATTGCTGTCTGTTTACTGCACGGGAGTAAAGCACTGCAAATTAAAGACGGTCTGGAATTCTTTCTGAAAAGAGGGAGTTAGATGGGAAAATGCCAGGAATTCAAAGCATAAACGCTTCATGGAAATGCCAGCATTGCAGAAAGGACAAGCAGACAGCAAGGTCTGTGTTTGATTCAAGCTTGAATTCTACATCAGGTTAGATTTGAAACTGCAGCATTCTAAACCCACTTCGTGGCGTTGCAGGGCGAGTGTGAGATGTGTTGCTTTACAGAGAACATGCTGCTGACACCATACCTGCCTGTGCTATGTGATGCACATCCGGACTGCAGGGAGCTAAGAAAACAAGGAGAAGAGCAGGACACAGGGAGAAAGATGAGAAAACAAATGTGTTCCCTCTAAGCAGCTTCAGAAAGGAGCAGAGAGAGATGCTCTAAATTTAGTGGTACTATAAATTACCAACCCATAATATTGCTCAGCAATTTGTTACTCCAGTACTATTTCTGGTTTTGTGAACTAGAGTTCAGAATATAGGCCAGCCTAAAATAAGAAAAACATTTCAGGTAGACAATCTCCTTTCTATCTGACAGCAGGGGACAGACAGGGGGGTGGATCGGGCTCTGCTCCCAGGGAACAGGGACAGGAGGAGAGGGAACGGCCTCAGCTGTGCTAGGGGAGGGGCAGGTTGGACAGCAGGAGGAATTCCTGCCTGGAAAGGGTGGTCAGGCCTTGGCAGGGGCTGCCCAGGGAGGTGTTGGAGTCCCCATCCCTGGAGGTGCCCAAGGAATTACTGGCCATGGCACTCAGAGCTCTGGGCTGGGGACAGGGTGGGGATGGGGCGGAGGTTGGACTCAGTCTGGGAGGGCTTTTCCAGCCTCAGGGATCCCGGGATTCCATAAAACATGTTAGCCACGTGGACATCTCAAGCAAATCTTGACACATCCTGACAGTTTTGTTTATTTAAAAACAAAAAAAGAGGGGCAGCAGGGAAGTGAGAGGAGCAGTTTGTTCCTGAACACGCACGTGTGCGCTCCTGTGGCCAAGCAGCTGGGGAAGACACTGGCATTTGCTACATGGCTTGAATGCCAAAATGATAACAAGCACTTCATTTCTGAAGACTTACAGATTTCAGAACTAAAATTAGCTCTGTGTGTATAGCAGTGGTTTGATTTGGGAATACCTGCAATCCTGGATTCCATTTAATGTGGTGTTCAGGAGCTGGAGCACAAAGCCTGCAGGATGCACTGTGCAGGGAGGCTGCTTTGTCTTTCAAGAGCCCCTTTGATGTCCATGGAACAGATTGCACTTCATGTCAGAGAAATGTTTGAAATGTCAGGATTATTGTAAGCCTTCCCATTCAGCAGATCTAGAATTGGAAGCTCACATTCAAGAATCACTTCATACAGTGTGGCCACTCTATGAGCAATTGTAAAGGCATCTAAACTCATTGGAATGGTTCTTCTTAAAGGCTGAACTCCAGGCCTTCTTAAAGAAGTACCTCAAATAACATTCTTTGAATAGCCATCCAGAATAATACGTGCTTGCTTGTCAGTGGGATCTTTTTGTGGGTTTAGGTTTTTTAAAAATATTCAGTGAATTCTTAGCAGTTGATAAGATCTCTCTTTTTCTGCTTGGATTGTAGCAGGGCAGTAATCCATATCAAAGTGCCCTGGCATTCAGGGGAATGGACGTGGTGGGCTGGGTTTTAGATCTTAAATCTTCCAGGTATTGTATTTCCCCCTTACCTCCCTTAGCAAAAAAATGGAAAAGAAAAAAAACCACCCACCCAATAAACCAAAAACATGTACAACCAACAAAAAAATGCCCACCCACAAAACAACCAAACAAAGCCAGAACAGCAAAGCGAAAGAATTTAAAAAAAAACCCAAACCCTACTAAACTTGCTAATATTGCCATTACTGTAGTAAAGTTCAGTCACCATCAGTTTAGCCAAAAAGTTTCATTTTCCCAGGAGGCAGTGAGGACACACATAAGGAGTATTCTCACCAGTGCCCTGTGATCTTCTTTCCTTATGGCTACTGAGATATTTTGGTTTTGTTCTGCCCTGAGAAATGGCCTGCTCAGATTGTCTGCTGTGGCCTGTCACTGGAAAGACGAGTGTTTGATGCTTTTGTTCCTACGTTACCTTCACCTGAATGCTAAACCTACGTGTTAATGGTGAGGTGCTGGCAGAAAACAAAACAAAACAAAACAACAAAATGAAAAGAAACTCTCGAGCCAAGAGAAAACACCCAGGCACTTATCAAATTTGTACAGAGAGGAAAAAAACACAGTTAAATCTCATTAAAATCTAGAGGCTTCATTAGCAAAAGTGCTTAGTACACTGCTAGCAGTGTAGGTATTGTCAGTCACTTCTGCCTTCATTATAAATGCGGCAAGGACTGGAGGTGGAATCATGCAATCATAGACTCTGATACCACAGAAAGGGAATTCTTGACATCTAGAGAATCTGTGTCACTCACAATAAAATAGGTTCATCATATAGAGCCAGGCACAACCCAAACACAACCTCTACTGCTTAATTTTTGATTTTCTCCTTGGTATAGCTGGGGTATCTCAGCTATCAACTCCTGGGCAGTGCTTGGTACAGACTGGAAGGTAGTGGGATTTAGTGAGGTTTGTGGGGACTCACTAGTGGGCCTCATAATCTTTTCATGGGATTTTTTATTGTTTTGGGGTTTTTGTGGGTTCGTCTTTGTTTACTTGAGTTTGTTTGTTCTGTTTTGTTTTTAGGATGGCCATAAGGAGAGATGTGTTTGCTGTTTGCACATACCATTTTTAACAATCTCTGGGGTTTTTTTATTTTTTACTTAGATTTGTGTTGCAGCAGGAGCAGGACTTTGTAGCACACAGACACACACACACACACACAAAATCAATATACTTTGGGCCTGATTTATTAGAAAGTATCTGATTTCTTTAGGATCAGATGGATTTATGAGGAACTGGATGATTATGGAGGTACTGAAAATTTTGCTGTAAAAAATAGAAGCAGTGCAGTACCCAAGGAAATAACAGTTCATGCAATTTACATTTCATGCTGCTGAATAGATAAGCATTTCCAGAAATGCTTACAACTATGATTTCTAAGTAGTGATTTTGAAGATAAATACAGAGGTCTCCAGCAGTTATGTACTACCCTTTTTAATGGTTCTTATTTACTTTTAACGCTTTGATCCCGGGTTTTAATCTAATTTTCTTGTTAATATGTTTTATCTGAGAAGACCTGTTGTCTTCATTTCACTGCTGGCAGTGAAACCTACCAAATTTGCTTCACAGTTAACTTTTATCTACTCGTGTGTAGCGTGTTTCAATAGAACTGTAGTGGAGGGCAATAGTGCCTGGCTTTGATCTATAACAATTCAAGATGCTTTCCATTGTGGTGCCTCGTAGATTGCTTTCAATAGCTGAGCTTTTCAGACAGTACTGTCAGGCTTCCTTGGCAGCTGCTGAAAGGGAAATATTCATATCACATTGTCTCCCTGTCAGTCACCTAGCAGGCTAGATGTGTAAGGAAGAAACAGGTTGCAAAATGCTGAAATTGTTGTTTGAAGTGATTTTTCTTGAACTGTGTAAAATATCCTGGTACTTCAAATGTAGCTTTCATAACCTAAATCACTTTATTTCTGAATAACACAGGAGGAGAATTCAGCAAATTCCTTTGTCCAGAGTAATAAGCATCTGACTCCTTTTAGGCTTTTTTTGTATAACACAAGCAGGGAATAAATGGTTTTTTATTGATTTCTCCAAATTGTCTTACATACCTCTTGCATGTTTGGTTTAGAGCAAGACTAGCAGGAGCCATTTGCAGCAACTCCTGGCTTAGTAACCTGGCAATCTGAAATACCACTGAGACATAATTTATATGCCACTAGAATACACTAAACGACTCGAGAGTTTCTAGATGCTTCTCAGAAATAATAGCTTTAAACTGCATTGCAAGAAAGTCGCAGCAGATAAGTAACGAGTGGAAAATCATAAAAATTGAAAAAGAAGCACTGCCAACTTAGGCTGAAATTAGAAAAAAGTCTGGCTAAATAGTGAAGAACTAATCAGAAACATATGAGAAATAGAAAATGTGGTTTAAACACTGCTGGATTGAAGAATGAGACAGGAAATTGGAGGAAAGGATAGAAGCAATACTATGAGGAAATTAAATCCTAAGAATTTGTCTTTAAAATTGTTTTGGTTGTTCAGTTAAGCAATGGAGAAAACAATTCAAACACTGCTGCTGTTGACAATATTGAGCAGGGATAACACCATCACGTAAATGGATTTAACCTGGGCTGGCACAGGAGTGGGGCAGGTAGCCTTTGGTCTAAACCAATTCTGTTGATCTCGTTAGCGGCAGTTGTATAACAGCCCATGACCCAGCACCAGCAGCCTGATCCAGCCTTCTGGAAGAGTTCTTGCTTTCAACTTTGCTGGGAGATTTATTAGTCCTTAAACCTGCGGGAGTGCCAAGAGTTATGCAAACAAGGCCCTTTTATCCCCCAGGATGTTCAGTCAGCACTGCTGTGCACTTGTTTGTGCCAATAAGGAGGGAAGGCAACCAGCGGCAGCAGTGCCTGTGTCCTGGCCGCGGGGCTGGGCCCCAACAGCACCTCTTTTGGGGGAAAAAAATGCGTTTAGAGTGAGGGTAATGTCCTAGCCCCACAGCGGTGACTAACTGTGGGTGTAACTGCCTCGTGGTCTGGCCCAGCTTACTGGAAAATGCATTTTCAGAAAGTTAGTTTGAGGTCAAGATATCAAAGGGTGGAAGTGGCGGCAGTTAGCCTGTTCATGGGTGCCAGCAGTACAGAGGTGTGTCCAGGGCTAGGGACAATTATTTGACTTCGGAAAGTGAAAGGGTCAGCACCTATTAAAAAAAAAAGTATATCTCAGCCTGTACTCCTGTACCCAAATAAATAAAAAGTTCCCGTGGCAAATGCACAACAACATCACAAAATAACAGGTGATTCCTTTAATGAGGCTCACAAATAAACGGCGAAAAATAAAAGGAATTCCCTAAAGAGCCGCTGGGCTGTTATTAATACCTTCGTTTGAGAAGAAAGACGTTGAATTTCAGACTCAAATTTTATAATCTATTTATCAGTCTTCTTTATTGTAGTCCCTTTATTTGTCAAGATCAGGTTGCAGCAACATATTTGTGCACTCACAATAACTCTTCTCTATGTTTTGTTGGTGAATAATGAGGCTTCTCTAATCACCTGGCTGTGCTATAGCTGCTGTGTTTTTTGTTGCTGACATAAATTGCTGTATACCCATGGCAAAAGACAAAAAAATAACTCTTGTAAGGCAGTGTGGGAGCTGGAGTCAGGAACTCATCTGCATTTTGTATTTTGGTGAAGGGAGAACAAAAAATGAATAAAGGTAATTCTATGAACAGATTTGAAAATAAGCTGAAGTACAATGACAGGAAGAAGTAAGATACAGGTGGTGAATCAGAATCATAAAAAATTCTGGGTTGAAAGGGAACTTAAAGC
>WBMZ01010013.1:0-58549 GCA_013400975.1 Atrichornis clamosus
CCCGCCGCCGCCGCCGCCGTGCAGCCCCGGCCGCCTGCCAGCGGCTGCGTGTGCCTGCACATCCCCGCTCCCTCCCCGGGACATCCCGCCTCCCGCCGCCCCAAACCGCAGGCAGCCCCCGACCCGGCCCGCCCTGCCCGCTCACCCCTGCCCTGCTCCCGCCACCGGGGGCGGGGGGAACCCGGCACGGCCCCACGCGGGCCCGCCCGCCGCTCACCGCCTCGGGTGGGCTGCGGCGGCGAGGGCTCACCGACCCCGTCCTTCAGGACCGACTCGCAGAGCATGGAAGGGTGTCCCGAGCTGGCAGAACTCCCCGCGGGGCGCGGCCTTGCTGGGGAGACCCAGCAGCGCTGCAGCGCTCGCCCCCGCGGGCTTGGGCACGGGCTCAGTCCCGCTGCAGCCGGCCTCCCGCGGGGCACTGCGCCCAGAAATAGGTGCGTGATGATCCGAGCCTTCGTTTCGCTCAGGTTATCCGAAATAATACCAATAAGTGAAAACGCCTCCTGCAGCCCCTCCCTGATGTCTCCGGGGTCCACTAACACATCCCCACTAGCAAACTGTAGGGTTAAAAAGCCCCATCCTTAAAGTAAAAGTGCAACGTGGAGTGGTCACCCCACAAAAGAAGCCATCCAGAGAAGCTGTGGTTCCCAGCATTTCTCTCACTGCTGCTCACAAGCCGTGGACAGCAGCGCTTCAGTGAACAATAAGGCAACTGTGGAAGAGGGTCTGGGCTGTCTCACCTTCAGAATGAACAGTTGCTCTCTCCCCTCCTCACTTTGCATGGGCTTTCTGCTACCTGACAAGATAGTATCTGTCACCTTCAAAGGTCCTAGCAATCCTTAATTAGATTACAAGTTCACATCAGTCATCCCTTTTCTACACCTGTATCCCACGAGGTTTGCTGTTTTTCACCAGGAAGGAAGAAGAACTGTGTCCTACAGGCACTTAGTGGATGCTTTCATACTCCACCTCATCTCACTAGACAAAGCTCAACCCATCCCTGCTTTTATCTTCCCCAGTCCCCCTGGCCCTCTGCAGTTCCTGACAGCACCACACACCCTGTGGCAGCCATGGGTGGCTCTGCAGGCCCCAGGACGCTCTGACAGCCTGACAGGCAGCATCCCCATCAAAGCCCAGGTCTCTGCCGGATCTGAGCGTGGACCCCTGCTTGCTCCATCCTCAGCAGGTTTGGACAACACAGCGTGACTGAGCAACAAAATGGGGGCCTACCAACCTGCCTACTGCTGCAGGATCTGCCTCCTTCCTGCCTCTTTCCTTCTCTCCTGTTGGCCAGGAACCCTGTTCCTTTCCTTGCCCTCTTCCTCCTGTCTCCATCACCCCACCTAACTGTTTCCCTGAGGGACAGAGAAGTCAAAACCTCCTGCTGCTTCGGCTGCTCCATCAGCTCTTCGGGTATTTAAGACACAGATGTGCACCAGCTCTATTCTGAGACACGTCCTGTGAGTCTTCATCCATTCTCATCCTCTGATCCTTCACAGCCAGCTCAGCCTGCTTTTGAGCCCTGATTCCTACCAAGTCTGAAGCTTACAGCAAAAAGGAGAGGGGGAGGCTGAGGGCGAAGAACAGCTTCTGATACTTGGTTTAAAACTAGGCAGCTTCTCCTTCAGTCACTGCAGCTCTAGGACCTGGGAGGATCCACATTTCTCCTCTGACACTCACAGCATCCTGCCTTGCACCCTGTCTTGCACCTCCTTACCAGTCATGGTTGGGGGCCAAGGGTTTACTGGCGGCACCCTCAACACTGAGTGTAGGCTGTTCAGCCTCACTCTCACCTCTTCCTTGAAATCCTACATTCACCAATTGTCTCAGATATGGCACCAGCTCCTGCAACATCCTCACCTGCTCCCACACTCCTCTGCTGGGAACTGCCCCGGTCCTGACCGCACTGCACTACAACGTCATTGCACAGCCGTGCCTGCGTGCTCTTAAACCTCATTTGGTTAAACGTGCCTAAGAAAGCCCTCTGGACGCTGTGAGTGCGTTTGAATGGGAAGATAGGAGGGTACCTGCAGAGGGACCCCTACATATGCTAATATCCATAAGTATCTGAGTCCACAGCACAAGCACTGCAAGAGAGGGAGATTGGGTTAGGTTACAGCCAGCAGAATGGGACATGTGGCTCTCCCCATGCTGCTTCTCTGGGAGGTGAGAGCTGTGGCATGGAGTGAAGGCTGTCGGGGCTGAAGAGGTAAAGTTGGTTGCTGAAGATCTGAGCTCCAAGGAAAGGGAATGAAGAACAGAATCCAGGGTGGGATTCAGAAGGGGGGATTTAGGCTTATCTAAGGAAATGTGTTTTGGGGTTTGAGGTTTGGCTTTGCATGTGAGTATCACAGACTGAAGCAGGCAGAGATGGATGGGAGTAAAACAGGTGAGTTCAGAGGAGGGAAAAGGGACCAAAAAGAAACCCCAAGCAATGTGGAAGTTGGGGGCACTCCTGTCTCCACACTGAAGGACTCCTGTCCCATCCCCAGGCGCAATCCTGAGTCTCAGGCTTGCTCTGTCAGTGCCCTGTATGTTTTAATCAGAGCAGCTCTATTTACAGACCCAAGAAATGGGTATTGAGGGGATTCCTGTGCTTGGCTTAGACCCTGCTCTGCTGGGCTCTGATCCCTGCCATGCCATCCCTAGAGGCGTCTCAGATGGAACAGCTGCTGGTTCAGAATTAGGAACGATTTTTTCCTAGCCATAAGAGTCCCTCCACGACTTTTCCCTCTGGTGAAGGTAATCCCACAAAGCAGGGACCTGGAGTGGGAACTGGAGCGACCTGTCACCATGGTCTCCCCTCCAATGCATGCCAGATGCAGACTCCCTCCCTTTGCCATCCTCCCAATACACCATCACCACTCACAGACAGAGGGAGGAATTACCTGTCAAAACCAGCTGAAGCTGCTTCCCTTTCTTCCAGAATCTGGAACCTGCACCTTGGAGGCAGCCAGACATCAGGGACAAGAAGTGGATGCTGGGCTGAAGGAACAGGTGATGTTGCCTCTTCTCCTTCACTAAGAAGCCCTCCCCAGAGCAGAAACTCTTCCCTGTGCAGAAGCCTGGAGAAATTCACCCCTTCCTGCCCACTCTAATCCCTCAAGGAAGGCAGAAAAGCAGCACAAACCAGCTGGAGAAAGACTGCAAACACCTCTGAGCTGCCAACTCAAATGATCATCCTCTTCAGTTCTTGCTCCGGGTCACCCTCTCCGCCTTACGCGCAGCACCAGCCCGGGGTCTCTAGGTTAAAACAAATGTTCTCCCCCATCCCACCCCCCTTGCTTTTCCCATTCCTCCCCAGCCCACAACAAACAGCAGCTCACTGGCCCTACAGCCATGTAACCCAACCCCAGCCATTGTTCCCCTTCCACAAGGTCTATATTTGACTTTGCAGCAGCACCGTGGCTGTGCGTGTGTGTGTGTGTGTGTGTGTGTGTGTGTGCACTCTCTGCACACACACGCTCCGATATTTGTTCAGAGACTCATTCCCCAGATGCCCGGGATTGCTTAGAAATAGCTTCCATGGGCAGTAGGTGTTTGTGCCTTCAGCGGGGAAGTGGAGGGGGCAGGCAAAAGTGAAGCAGGGAGAGGGTGAAAGTTGAAGGTAGAAAACCTCCTGGCTCTTCTCTCTCAATTTACACCATCTCGATGATCTGCCACACTGTGGATCATGGCCAGGCTGGCAGACACAATGCACACACTCAACAGCGAAACTGGTGGCATATCTGGGGAATGATGAAGAAAAGGACAACCTGTGGTCTTGGTGAGTCCATCCTGTGTTACCTTGCCCCAGGTTTTGCTCTCTGGTGGCAAAAGTGCAGTTCAGCCTCCAAAAACTCTTCAGATCTTCCTAGGTCTAGTGGCTGAGGCCACCAGAAATGCCACTGTAGAGGGAAGTACCCAATTCCCTTAGCCTGCAAGGGGTGCCTCAGCAAATGGGACCTGCCCTTGGATTCACCTTCCTACGTTCCAGTACTACACTAAGAGTAGCCACCCTAGGCTACCCCAGGATGTATTTTGTGTTTTCCCAAAGCCTCCAGGAATGCTGCCCAAGCCCAATGTCACAGTCCCTGTGACCCCGGCGTCCCTGGGAACACTGTCTAGGCTTGGCATGAGCTTCTCTTAATTGCTTCTTTTGCGACCTGCCAGGACATAAGGCAAAATGAGAAAAAAGTGCAGTCATAATGAAAGACAGGAAGGATCACTTTTATCCTAAACACTTACGATCCAGGGAACTCATTCCCACTGTGTGGGAATGTAACAAGAAAAGGCACTCATTAAAAAAAAACTGAGTAGACACTTATATAGACAATGAGAATAAATAGGAATGAACTCCAAAGAGCTATAAATCCTCTTGCTCCAGGGCATTGAAGACGAGTTCTAGGCCATGGAATAAGGAGCAGCTTTCCACAAGGGCAGGTTCTTCAGTAATTTTGAGCAGGGCAATGCTTGTACCTTTCCCTGAGCCATGCAGAGCTAGCCCAGGGAGAGGAAGGATGCTGGGCATAGGTAGGCACCATCCAAACATACCCACTGGACAGAGGGGTGCCCCAGCTCACATTTACCATCACCAAGGCCAGGACGGGATGAACTGTGTGGATGCTTTTGTGGTGCCTGTAAGATATCCTGGAGACTCTCAGATGTTCAAAGCCAAGTGCCAGCCTCTGTCCAAGCCTCTGATCATCAGCTTGCTTCTCCTCCCTTCAGAGCCAGCTGCAGGGAGTCCCTCATCATCATAGCTGCTGCTTCCTGAGGGGTGGTCTGCACCCTGCATCGACCTCCAGGCAGCTGCTCTGTTGGGACTAGCTTAAATCTGACTGCCTGCTGGGCTGCTCCACTAAAACAGATCCCCTGAGTGTGGGAGAATGCATATGTCATTGTAATGGACTTGAGTTCAGTACCTGACAGCCTTCAAACCTGCTGTGAGTAGCAGCAAAGTAAGCTTAAGTCACACATTATTTTGAGATTCAGATTCCTTGAATCCACCCTCAGTATTTTAATTGAAGTCAAGACAAAGCCATCAGGGGAAAAATAATTTAAAAAGAAAGATTAAATACTGGAGGAAAAAGACTTGAAGAGGGGGGAAAAGATATTGAGGTATATTTGGAGGGCAAAATTAGAGAAAAGAGGTTTTACCTGTGCCTCCACAGCTCAAAAGGCTGAATAAACCCCTTCAAAGAACCCTGGTGAGTTCATGAGAAGGTGTAGGATCTTGTTTTGCCCTGTGATTTCTGGCTTCCCTCTGCGTGCATGTACAACAGCTAATGTCAGGGCTCTCCCAAGGGCACTGACTTCAGGGGGTGTACCCGTTCCCCCCACCCGCCTCCTGCTGCCAGGGGGAGGTCTGGAAGGACTGGAGTGGGAAGGAGATGTCTGCCAGGCTTTCCCTTTGCTGGCGTGCACCCGTGGGTGCTTTGAAGCCCATCTTCAGCTATGCGGTCTCCCTTTGCCTTTCCAGCTGGCAGCTCTAGCAATGAAGCCTCTTAATTTCACCAGGAGCATGCAAACATTTAATGGGAGACTCTTGGAGCAAATCTTTTAGGCTTTCTCGGTGCTTGCCTCTGAGCTTGCTCCTGGGTGCTTACAGAGGCTGGCATATCTTGGTGTTTGCAGTGAAACCTGGCAGGAGAGCCTGTTGCAGAGAATTTCAAGGTCATTTTATGAAACTATGGCCTGTACTTAGAAAGTCTTGAACCCTGGCTGGAGAGGAGTCCATAATTAGCAGCCCCAGGGGATGTGGACGGGTGCTGGGAGGGAGGCTAATTGTAGACTGACTGTCTCCTTGGCCTTCAGCAGCTCCCATGAAGCAGAGAAGCAGTGTGCTCAGCCAAGCACCAAGCGTGTCCTAGGGAGAGGTAATTCCTCCCCGGCCTGCCTGGACCCGTCCCTATAAACAACAAGAGGTGCAAGGGGAGAGCAGTGCTGCAGATTTCACAAAATAAAAGTCTATGTGAGCTGGAGGTGCATGCTAGGCACGCAGAAGGTCTCCTTGGGAGACAACACACAGCCATGTGCCTCTACCTGAAAGAGTTCACGAGTCCTTGCTCTGCCTCAGAGGGCTTGAGGGATCAGCTACCTCCCTCCCCATTTGTGTACCAGGGTGCAGTGCCAACCCCAGCACCCTGGTGTGTGCTGTCCTCCGCTTCCATGTGGGTGAGCACTGTGCCCAAACCTGGATGAAGCCACATCTACCTGCACACCGAGAAGAACCGGTGTCACACCTAACCCTCTGCCACCTCCCCGTGTGCTCCAGTGAGACATCCTCCCCCTTCCTCTCCACATACTTGTAATGCAGTTCATTTCAAACGCTTTATTAGCATGACAAGCTAAACAAGTTTTGGCGAAGGGGAAGGGAGGCAAAGCCCCTTCAATTTTGGTCTGAGGCTGACACTGTGACTCCAGCCTTTGCTTTCCATGGGGTTTTGCCTTGCACTGGAGCAGCCATCCTGCCTGTCAGGCATATTCTCTCCACTCCTTTACCGAGGTAAATCATTGGCCCAGGAGGGCCCTTCAGTCTCTGTTACACAGCAGAACTCGTGCTGGATTTAGCACCCACTGGGGTGAAGACCTCACAGTGAGCATTGGCAGGGCTCAGGTGAGGCTGCTGAGAGAAGAAACTGCAGTGCTGGGGCAGCTCCTTCTGTAGGGAGCTGACCTCGAGGAGCAGTGGTATTTGTTGTGTGGGTCCCAGCTGGGAACTGAATTTTTCTGCAAGAATATCCTGTATAGGGTCACAGCCCAATGCCCGGTCCCTTGGAGAGCCCTGGACCTATGCAGAGTAAGAGTTGGAGGCACCCATACAGGGCTCAATGCAAGATCTGGATTCATGGTGTGGAGCTGGCGGTGAGCAGAGAAATGAGTGGGTTGCCACAAACAAATACTTGAGGTCAGAAAATCCTGATTTCAGCTGCCTGCCCCCAGGAGTGATGCAGCCAGCACAAAGTGAGTGCAAAGAGTAGAAATACACCACTGCCAGGCTCTGCTCTCTGTGCCCCACATCGAAACACTGCACCTGGGCAAGAGGCAAGAGCTCACTGTTGCTGCACGATTTTTTGGTTAGTTAGAAATGGCCAGCAGGGGTCACTGATATATATTTATTTTATTCTATTTTTATACATACATGTTCATAAATATATAGAAGACACGCATAGGCAGCAATTGTAATGGACAAGTGTTGATGTGCAGCATATTCTCCAAGTATACAAGTTGGGGGAAAGTGCCCCTATGTATGTCTGAAATAGTGGTGTGAGCTGTACGTTGTGCTCTGCTCATGCCCCATGATGGCATGAAATCACTGAGCTGTGCCAAGCACTGGGGTGCTGCAGTGGTGGATTTTTGTTGTTGTTCTCCAGTTCCACCTTTGTCTTCCATTTCATATTGCCAGAGGTGCTTTGAGAGAGATTCAAGAGATTCAGAGGTTACAGCCTCAGATGCAGGATACTATATCTGCTTGTCTTTCTGTGCAATGCCCAGTGCAATTACATCCCAACCACGATGGGTGCCTTTTGGCAGTCCCATAAGACAAACAGCATTCTGGGTTGGGATGGATCAGCACTGTTTTGTTCTTCAGCCACCAGTGCTGGGGAAGGTGTTTGCTTGTGAAAAGACTCCAGTGGTTTTTTGAGAGCTGAATCTCTATTAACTCAAAATTGAGTCCTAGCCCTCACTCTTATGTAGTGGGATGGACTGAACTACACACGTGGGTATGTTGTTAGCAACTGTTTTACTGGCAGGTTGGTTGTATTTTTCTGGTAGGTGTATGCTCCAGGCATACTGGCAGAATGTGTTCGGCTGTCCAATTCGGCATCCACAGACTTGTCTGGCTGTCCCAGGCTGGCAGTGTTTCACTGATCTTATTGTTCCTGAAATGCTGTTAATTTTGGGTGCTGAGCTCCTCTTGTATTGGCATATCCCAGTGTCAAAAGTGGGATCAAAACTCTGCTCAAAATAAGTCTCAGGTTTTTTGGCTTTGGTGGGCTCAGCTCATCCATGAAACCTCTTTTACCTCTGAGGGTTTCCCAGCTGAGGTCTATTGGGGAATTCTCTGTACATCTGGAGTTAGAGAAGTAGCAAAGGAGTTGAGTGTTTCCTGAGTCTCTTCAGCACTGCAGTATCCGAGTTGGAGAAAATGAGACTTCATGCAACTCTCAGGCAGGTGACCGCCTCCAAGTCAGGCTCCAAGGGGTAATGCAGCATCCACCATCTTCCCTGCTTACCTGGTTTGATGGAAAACTTGAAAGGACCAAGCCTGCACTGCCTTCTTCTGGTGGGGAGACATTATTTCTGGCATCTGCTTTTTCACTAGCCAAGACCGTAGGCACTTCAGAGGGATTTGTCCCTCCACAGGGTGGCACCTGCCCCTCCAGGAGTTCCTTTTATTCCGTTACAAGGGTCTATATAAAGTGCTGCCAGCTGGAAAATATTTTGAAGAGATTCCTCCCTGCTCTTCACTAAGGGTCATAAATTCAGCTGGTATTTGAGAGAATCTCAAATGTACTTCCAGGACTGTTTGCTGAGGGCTTTACATCCGCCAGAGGCCCCTTAAAATAAAAGGATTATTGGGAGTCAAGTGTTAGATTACCTGGTGCTTGTTAATTGAACTTCAGAGGCTTTAGCGAGCAACTGGCTCTAGCAGGGAGCTGCACTTTGGTATTAATGGTGTTATATAAATGAATATAATGTAACCTAACGTCATGCTTCCGCATCATGTCACATCTCTGGGCTCAGGGCAATGGCAAGTCCTGCTCACAAGCATACCGGATATGGGGAAAGGCAGGGTGTGTGTATGTGGAGAGGAAGAAGGACTGGGAATCAAGGCCTTTGGGATCTGAGGAGAGAGTGTTTTTCAGTGCTCAGAGCAGGTGACGTGCTCAGCCAGCCCAACTCGAGTTCCTGTCTCCCTTTGACAGTCTGACCCTGAGATGTGATTTTGAGAAGAGTTGAGTTTAATGGAAGCAGTAAATGACAAGACGATCTGAAAATTAGAGTCTTTCCTTCCTTATTTCACCTAGACTTGCAAAAAGCTTGAAGATCCTACTCTGACAAGTCACTAAAAGAAAGCAAAGTACTCTAATCATTGCTGCCATCAGTGCGCACCCACGGAAACCTGAACAGACCACAACTGCGAAGGCTCCAAGTCAGCAAGGCCCGGTGGAAATGAGAAACCTCATCAGCTATGAAAATTTCATCAGCTGGTGCTGTGGAAGCAAGAATCTGGAAGTGCAGAGCAGATGGGCAGCCTGGATTCTTGGAGCCATTGTCCTTCTGCTTGTTATCTGACTCCGGCACAGGGAGGATTTGGAGAATTTATGGGGGCACAAGTACCGAAGGCTTTCTTGAAATATCCCTGGCTGACGCGTGGTGTGCTGCAGACAGCACTTGCTAGGGCACACAGCAGACGTTTCTGCACACTATTCCCAAGGTCATGGAAGCAGGGTCCTGCTGAGCACCTGTCTTTTATTGTGTAAGAGAGGGGACCATTTGGGCAGTTTGCAGCACTGTGAGCCTGGTACTCCCTGAATGTAAATCTGAAGGCTTTGTAAATGTAGTTGTGCATTAAAGAACATTATGTAAATTCTACCAGGACTTTTCTGAACTGGGCAAATTTCCTCTGAACTAGGCTCCATTATTTACTGTGTGAATCATCAATTCATGACATGTTTGTGAAAGAAAGGATAACAGGAAATGGAAGCAGAGAGTAAGTCTGTGCACTGCACATGAGAAGCAATGGAAAAAGTACCTGTCTAAGCTCAGAGTGGAATAAACTGTGTGACTTGTTTAAAAATTAAAATGTATTGACTTTTCAAGGACTCCAGACTAGAACAACAGAGTGGAAGATTTTCAAAATGAATATCAAAGCACATTCCCAAATTGTGTCAGAATTTGACTGGTTTGTGACTCATACACACTGTCCTCAGCCCCTCTCCCTTAAGAAGCAGACAGTTGTTCTTGGGGGGGTTTGGGTGGACTTTTCCACTTACTACGCTATCCTTCTCCCTCCCTCTTCACCTGGCCCCACGGTTGGGTTTGTACTTCCCTAGTGACACACTGTGATACGCCCCGGGCTGTCAAGCTGTGTCTCAGAACATGGGGCAGGCGGGACGGGGCAGGAGCGGATCCCGCACCCTGGCACCGACACCGCAGCTCCCCTCCCGCCGCCCCTCCGGCTGGTNGGATCCCGCACCCTGGCACTGACACCGCAGCTCCCCTCTCGCCGCCCCTCAGGGTGTTTCCCAGGTCCCGGGGCCCGTGGGAAGGAGCACGAGCGGATCCCGCACCCTGGCACTGACACCGCAGCTCCCCTCTCGCCGCCCCTCAGGGTGTTTCCCAGGTCCCGGGGCCCGTGGGAAGGAGCACGAGCGGATCCCGCACCCTGGCACCGCCACCGCAGCTCCGCTCCCGCCACCCCTCGCGCTGCCGGTACGGCCAGGGCCCGCCCCTCCCCGCCCCCGGCGCGTGCCGCCCGATGACGCAGCCGCGCCTCGACGTGGGGATTCCGCCGGATTACCCGGCGTGCCCCGCGGCAAAATGGCGGCCTGAGGCGAGAGCGCGGGGCCGGGGCCGGGGCCGGGTGGGGACAAAGTTTGGGGCGGGCCCGAGGCAGGGCCGAACCAGGGCCGAACCGGCTGCAAAGTCACTGGGACACCCGGTGGAGCCGAGCCCGACCGGGTCAGAGCCGGGCTGGGGCTGCGGGGTCGGGGAGCGGGGAGTGCGACCGGCTGGGGACCAAGCCCCGGGCGGGGCCCCCTACGCCCCCAGGCCTCTCCGGCCTTCCCTGGCGGGCTTTGGGCAGCGCCCAGCCAGCGGCGGGGAGGCCTTTCTGTCCACGTGTGTGGCGAGGAGCTGTAGAGTTCCCCGAGGACAGCGGGTCCGGGCGGGTCGCATCGTTGGCGGCGGGGGTCAGCCGGGTGGGGCGGGTGCCGGGTGCGGAAGGGCGGCGGCGCCACAGCCCCGGCCCCGAGGAAGGGACGGTCCCCGTGGGGAAGGATGGTAGTGCCAGTGCCTCAGCCATCAGGGCTTTACGGAGCTGTCCCTCCTGGGGAGAGACCTGTGTCAGGAAGCAGCGCAAGCACAGAAGCAGCAGGCAGAACCTGGTCCACGCAGGATTTCTGAGTGATGGAGGGTTAGATGGTGTAGGGGATGAGAAAGCAGTATCCGTGCAGGGAGGGTTGCTGGAATAGGAGCTGCAAAGTGGAACAAGTCTGGGCCAGCACATGTGTTAAGGAACCAGAGTGTAAGCGGTGGAGGCATGGTGGGAAGGGAAGAAACAGCATTCCTTTGGTGTCAGACTCGGCAGGGATTAATGGGAAATTCTCTACCAGCCTGGACATCCTCTCTAGTACAGGGGATACTTCCTGCTCTAGAACTAGTTGGCAACCTCTGGGAACATGGGGAGACTTTAAAGGAAAACAGGTGAACAGTAAATCCTGAACTGCATCTGGCTCTGAGCTTGAGCATGCTGGATGGAGCAGAATAAAAGATTGAGTGCTAATACACAGATTTTTAGATGGGCAGGAGGTTGCTTTGGTAGGCATCAGGGTGTGCAAATGATATGCAAGTCTGGCAAGGCTGAGAATGACCTAGATCTGAGAGATGCCAGGTGGATGTTGTCCACTGAAAAGAATCATCTGTCGCATGTTGATAGTTCTGTGCCAATGAAAGCTTCTCAGAGGTATTAATCTCTCTTTTACAGATTCAGAGAAGGAACTGGGATAAAGGGCCTATATAAGATGAAGCAATGAATCCTTACTGAAGCATCAGACAGCAGGTAAGAAAGCCAGGAATGAGCTGATGCTGAGTCAGACTGTGTTCTTGTGGTACCACTACTCGAATTTTTTGAGGTTATGTGAACCACATACCTGGAAAACTGTCCCTCTCTGTGGTGTCCTCTGCATCATAGTAGGCCTGTGTTGCCAGTATTGAGAGGTCAGGGCTGTCAGTGAAATGGGAGTGACCCTGAGAAATTCAGTAAGAGTTTCTGGGAAGAAAAGTTAAATTAAAGACATAAACCAGTGCTTTTGACATCTGGGGAAGCATCTTAATTGTGCTCTGTCAGTGCCAAAGTAGCCATACTGTCTCTATAATTCCCAAGAGGTCTGCCCAGCCATAATCCAAATGAAATCCTTTCTGATGATCCTGCTCTTGCAATAATTGCAATGTCAAAGTTAGGTGATCCAAGTGACCCTCTGTTCTGTCAGGTTATTTGTTCCACCACATTGTTTTTTCCACACGTATTTTAACTGTTCGCATGATGAATGGTGCAGCTGTACTGTTGGCCTTTGTGTCCTCTCCTGAACTCACTGTTGAGATCCAGTTTAGAGGGGCAGTTGGTTGGTAGCTAGCTGCTGTCTTTCGATCATACCTTGTCAGATGACCTTTAATACAGCTTCTTTTTTTTTTCACTTCTTAGTGAATCACTGCAGAAAGCACATATATCCCAGCAGTGTTTTACCTACAGTGTGATTTAACTTCTGGATGTTAAATCAGCATTTAAGCTACCAGGTCTTAGCTGTGGTATCAGGAGGTTTTTTTTCATTCCTTCCCAAACACCCAGTGATCTCGAAATCCTGTAAAAATGTTTCAGCAGGGTCAGCAGAGTTCTAAAGTGCAACCCATGGCTATCTTCATCTTTAATATTAACAAGGCATTGGGTCAGGCGGGAAGAGTTACTTGCCAAGACCTGTTGCCTCTTCAAACCAGCTTTCTGAACTAAAGATGACCTTGCGTGCTTTTCCACTCTGTTTCAAGTTGTTTGTTGGCTGCTGCTAAGTCACTTGCTTTGCAGCCAACAAACCCTGAATTCTTATCTCCACCATCCACTCTAAATACAGTCATGGTGTAGCATGTCAGGGAGATAGACTATAGCCTTGAAAGAGGTGTAGTCTTTTGCAAATCTGCCTGCTTTTTGTTCCAAAGCAGAGCAAATCAAGTCAGATGGGATGAATGATTTGTGGTCAGCATGCTGATCTGAATGGTACCAGAGCTGGCTTGGAGGCAGCTGGTTTGGCATATAAATTGTTTTTAAAAAGGTGAAGAAAGCCAAGGTGTTTGAGCAGTAACAAAATAAACAAGTTTTAGTAAAATGTAACTGTATTTTTTGGTTGTAGTTTGATTTCATGCTCCTGAGTCCTGGAGGCTGATGGTTTTTCTGAAGGTGAGCTCCCTAACCTATTAAAATGTCTACTGTGTTTTATGGAGAATCCACTGAAAACTGGACTCTGAGATCTCCATGTGTCTCCACATCTACAACATAGTCCCAAGAAACAGTTCTGGAGGTTAGGTCCTCACGAATTAACTGTGTTGTGTACTTGTTATCAAGGGCCTCACTTCTCCAGCACAGAGTGACAACAGAACTCTCTGCCTTTTGTGTTGCTGGGAGAAACATGTAGAGTTCTCAAATGAGCCTTCATGTCATACAGATTGAGGGTAGGATTTCTCTACTAATAAATGAGGATCTGGCTTGACACCTTTTTAATTCATGTCTGCTCTTTTGACTGGAATTGTCAGGATCTGGAATTGTCATAATAGAGCAGATTTTCTTGACTGTTCAACTTGATTAATGCCTTGAGTGTATATTTAAGGTCCTGGAATGGGGTATATTCATCTGCTTTCTTGAAGACTTTGGTTGGGAAGATACCTCCTTTCTGTATGACACCCTGAGCTTTGGAGAGAGTGAGTGCTTGTTGTCATTCATGCTAGCTGTATTTCAAATCACTAGTAACTGGGTAAATATGATCCTTCTGAAATTCATGTTACGCAGGACTGCAGAGGAACTATGTGTGTAACCTATGCAAACAGGACTAATGCCTTAGGCCATGAAATCGTCCATCCTGTTTCCCTGCCAGTTCCTGTACCTGAGGGCTTTTTCTTAGATCTAAATGGGCTGGATCTGTAGCTGTAGTAGAAGAATGTTACTTTTTAAAGTTGAAGTACCTTTACAGATGGTTGGAGGGGAAGAATGGTACTGTGCTTAGAAGGATATCTAATTTCTGCCACAGATTTATTGTGTTCAGAGCATTACTGTTTCTCACTCTTTGTTCTTTGGTTGGAAAATATGATTAACACCAGTCTTATTGGGGATTTGAGGATGAACCCGTAAGTGTCTAGATGCTTGGATACTGTGATGTTGAATGTTTTAGTAAAGCTCGGCAGGGGAGAGATGAAAAGGATATTTCAAGTTACGACTTCAAAATTAAGCAAACCCCTGTGTGATCCATTGTCCTGTGTATTCAGTAGCATGGTGAAATTGCTATAGAGTGCAAGTCAGGCCCCGCTCTGAGACCTCACCATTTTTGCCTTCCCAGGAGCTGTTCGTTTGTTTTGCTCACATGTCTAACCTTGTCTGAATCTTTTTGACTTCAAGGACAGTTTCTCTTTTTTGTTTCTTTCTTTGTTCATACTCAGAAACTGTTCTCTTCATTGTCGGGATGTTAATGTATGGTTTTATTCCAAATATGTTCAGACAGAGGGCCAAAAGCATCAACTTGCAGGATATTTCATATTTGGAATGACATGAGCCACCCCCACCAGAGTGTCCTCTTGGGAGCTGCGCTTAGGAAGGAAATGGCGTGGAAAACCATGTAGGAGTGTGAGAATAGCATTGCAATGGTTGGAATGCAGTATAAGCATCACTTGGGTGGGCTCAGTTTTCCTCTGCTTTTCAGCAATGCTGGGTGCCAAGCCTGAGGAAGACTGCTGTGCAGGGGTGAAGGAGCTGGAATGTATTCTTCGGTTGAGGTGAATGCAATTCAGTGAAACTGATAGGCATCAAACTGAATAATGATTTAAAGTATTTTCACATGATGTCTAATCTGTGGAAATTCACTACCACATAATAGCACTGAGACTAAGAGATGAGTGGGATTCAGAAAAGATCAAGCACTTATGAGTGGAAGTGTTCAGACTTGCTTTAGCTAAAGAACTTGTTTAGAAGGTGTATTTTTCAGACATAATCCAATCTCTTAACAGGTAAAGAGAATTATATATTGAAGAAAAAGCAGTGTATTCCATAATCGTCCACTGAGGCTTCTTCCTCCATCTACTAAACCACCTTAATGTTTTGGCCTGTGTCAGGGGCAAGGTATTGAATCACATTTACATGCTATGTTAGGTTGCCCACTGACCTTGCTTTTTGTGGTAACTACATTGGGGAAAAGAAACCAAATCACTAAAAAACAAGCCGCTCTGATTAGACCTAGTAGTTGAGGATTTTAAGCTGGTGAAGAGCAGGGTCTGTGGACAGATAGTGCAGTCTGTAGAGGAGGACTGTCTTAGTGATGAATGTGAAGATGTAATGCTATTGTTTCTTCATCCTGTGTGGTCAGGCTGAGTACTTTGTGCTTCTTCTCTTTGCTTGTAAGAAGGAAAAGGTTGTGTGAAGTTTGGACTCTCCACGTTGCAGTCTTGTCATGGACTTTAGTCTGTAAGGTGTCTGAACGGCAGGGCTCTAAGGCTGTTCAGGTGAGTTCTGGTGTGTTGTAGCAAGAGCCTCAGTGTACGAATGTCTGTGAAGACACAATCTACGTCCTGTGCTCCTGTCCAATCTGTTGAGAATCAGGAGAAGCATCAATGCTGCAAGTAGGTATGCATTCTGTTTGATGCATAGGCTAGTAAAGGGAAGTGGCAGTGGCATGGAGATGTGTATAGAAAGGTCTGTGTTTGTAATGTTTGCCTGAATGCAAGGGGGACTGAAGGAAAGAGTGTGTGTGTGTGTGTATTTTCAGAGACAGAAGCAGGACATGTAAACCTTGACATCTCTGTATGGATGCCCTCTCTGTGGGCTTTTCTGGGAGCCACATGTGCTTTAGGGCACAACTAACCTTTTTGTGGCAGGCCTAACAGCTGTGAATAAAGGGTTATTGACTTACATTAAAGTTTTGTATTGCTGATAAAGTAAAATGGGTCAGATTTGGAAAGTAAGGTTTCCTGCAAGAGTTAGACCATTTTTTACGCACAGTGTATTTGACCAGCTGCTGGTGGCAAGAGAGAACTAGTATAAATTTTTGATTTCTTAAAGGTCAGCAAATTCTGAATCGGAAGTCCCACAGTGGCATGTATTTTAGCTCTGTGATAAAGCTGGCTTTGGCAATGTTGTAGGAGTCATAACTGGATTTTCTTCCTCTTGAGTTTAAAGTCTCAGTTGTCCAGCTGCATTAATGTAACACTCATGCACAAATGGTTCTGAAATCAAAAGGGACAGATGAGGTAGTCTCTCTATAACTATTGAGGAATTACACTTAGACTCATAAAAAGCCTTAGGCGAGTTTTACTTTATAGCATTTGTTTCAAAAGAATATAAGTTATTTTCCCAAGGTAATAATTAGATAATTGTTGTGGCTGTAAGGTTTTTGACCATTATTTTGGCATGTGCTACTCAGAGTAACTGGTTTTAGACCTGCTTATGTCTTGCTGCACAAGCTCTCTGCAATTCCCAAAGATGCCTTTTTGCTCTGTCTCCTAAATCAGATTTCTTCCTGCAGCTTTAGTGTTCATTAGTGAGCACTCTACTGCTGCCCAACAGGAAGGTTAAAAATATTCTAGGGAGATGACTTGAAATCTGGTGTCTCTCACATAATTGAAAAGTGATTGCAGTTAATTCTACTGTTCTTTTTTCCTTGTGTATTTTTATTTATAATTTTTTTGTTATTGAAGACTCTTCTCCCTTCTCTTCTATCTGTGGGAGATCCATATGTGTATTGTATGAAAAACATTTTCAAATGGGGGAAAAGAAAATAATGGAAAATGACAGGATTTTTGTGTTTTAAATTAGAGTTTTAAGTAACCTTTCTTGAGAATGAACTTTAAGCTTACATCCTACCTCTAAGTGCATTTATTTTTCCTTGCAGAAAGTGTCTTGTGCACTTAAGTATGCAAAACATCTTTATTTACCTTTTAGAATTTATTTTCTAACCGTTGCTTGCACTATGGTTATGTGAATACTGAGAAGTGAAAACCTTGCTCAGAAGGGTCTTCTCAGGTAACTGCATTTTGCCAGCGATACACTCTGTTATTGGATGTTTGATAGGCACTCAATCCAATTTCTTCTAGGGCTAGTATGGAGTGTCATTTTTGGCAAACATCTCATACCAGTTTGGATTGATTCCTGAAATCAAATCACCCTTGCTGGGCTGCAGAATTTTGGTAGAGTCTACTTATAGGTGTGTTCGTTTTTCCATGATTAGATGATACCTTTGCAAATAGGTCCCCAGGTGTATCTGAAATGGCCACAATAGAATTCAGTGTCATCAAGGCCCCAGCTGGATGGGGCTGTATTACTATACAGCTCCAGAGATGATTTACTACCTGACTGACAACTTGCAATATAAACATTAGTCCAAGCATGATCTTGTCCTAAAACCCCGCCTACGCAGGGAGCCAGGAGTCTTCCTGCCACGCGCCATAAATCGTTTACGGTTTGCTCATGCCCGTACATTTGAAAAACAGCTGTGTATTGGGGATTAGCAGTTTGCAGAAGGCCCGTGCAGGGCTAAATTAGGGTCTCTTGCTCTGGTGGTGGATACTGGTATCAGAATAGCAGGAGTGCTTCTCGGCAGTGGAAGGCAGTTTACTCTGGCAGTGGGGGGTGGGTCCAGGGTATCTGTGAGGGTACAGCAGCCAGGAGAGAGTGTTGGATTGCAATGCTCCAGTCTGAGCTCTGATACGTGATTGATAGCTGCCTAGCACTGTGTGGGATTGAACAAGTCATTGTGGTTTAAAAATTTTATTTTTATATTTATTATTTCTATGTATTTTACACATATATATATAGACACAAAATGTAAGCCTACCTCTTCTGTCTCCTAGGAGCTGAAGGATGCTAGAGTTTTTGGGTCTTTTTTTACAGTGTGAAGAGTGGTTTCCCTTTTGCTAGCCCACGGTAGCAGAATCAAATTATATGCAAGGCCATTTGGGGCTTCACAACTAATTTTAAGCTTTTATAAGAAGTTTTACTGTGCCACTTGGATTTATTACAGCTTTGCAGCTTCAACTCCCAAAGTAAAACTATTTTTGTGCTAGCTGCGATAATTTAAATTACCTCCTGGAGCTTCTAATGACTAACTTGTGTTTATGGTGAAAGCTCCCATTTATCCAAACCCTGAAAGCACAATCTGTTTGGTAATGTAACTCTAAATGTATGGATGGTTTACATCAATGATGAGTACATCACAGCCTAAATTCAATTGGTGACTTCAAGTCTTTCTGTAATAAAGAGAATATGCAGACTTTGCTGTACAGATGAGACTAGGCAGTACAATTCAGAGATCTCTTATGTGCTGACTGAAGGACCAGCTGCTGAGTAAAGCAGATACAAGTAGATCATTTTCAGCGGGGTTGGTTTCTCATTAACAAATCTTTTTCTTGGGTGGGTTGAGTAGGAATCCGGGTGGAATGTGTCAGCAAAGTGCCCCCTTCTAGACGCATCAGCTGAACACGAATGCTTCCAGATTGTACCATGAGCATCCATGGGGCCAAGGGAGAAGCCAGTGGGCTCTGGGTAAAACATGTGATTCGTTTCCAAAATGACACAATTAGGAGAGTTCTTACTATTTTGTTGAAGCTGCTGCACAGGCTTCTCTCTCAAATAAGACCATTTTCCTGGAGCTTTCCACTCTGCTCTCTTTTAGAGGTTGTAGGTTTGGGGAGAGTAACTGGAAGGGCTCATCCTAGGCTTGTTTTAGTCTTGAAGTTGCCTCCATTTTTCTTACTGCTTTTGGTGAAAGGCTGTACAGTCTATTTGATTCTTTGTGCTCTGCTGAGATGGAGGCCAGATAGCACCAAATATATTTGTGGCTGTTTGTGTGGGCATTTTGAGAATTGGAAGGCACTTTGCTAATGAGCTGTAGGTCATTTCATGTCAGATTGGCTGAGTTTCCATTAAGCTGGTTCTTTGTTGCGGCAATTCTTGTGGACTGTGTGTGTTTGGGGATCCCTATTACCTATCTCAGATGAAGAGGGCTTTCCTTCTCTACCTCCTCTCTCCTAACACGAAAAAAATCATCACCTGGAGAGCTGTTAACCTCCAGATTGAATTATATGTTTTGCTGTTACTTATGTAGACTTTTCAGATATATACAGAGGTTAGAGAGGGGTGTGATCATATTTCGAGCTTTCCCTCCTTTTCCTTTTTTTTTGATACTGCAGTTGGGATTCACCTTTCCCTTTTCCTGGGAACTGGTGTGAGGGAATTGCTATCATCCAGAGCAAAGCTCAATCCACTTGCCTCAAGGCCCTACCTCTCCAGGTTAGGACTTCATTTGACTTCCACAGACAACAGTTTGTTTACGAGCTTATGTTACCTGAATCTTGTGGGGTAGGTCTGAGGGGTACAACTATTCAGGGCAGTGGAAATCTCAACTGACACAGCCAGAATAGGGGACGGAAGGAATAGGGTTAGCAGTACAGTTAACTCTTCCCCCCCACACGTCCTCCTTTCTTCCCTGTTTTCTCACCTGCCCAGCTGTGTAGTAGGTTAGCAGTACGTGTCTGTTCTTATTCTTATGAAAGTAGACTTTGTTCTCTGAAGACTGCTAATCATGCCCCATGGGGGTGTAATCAGTTATAAGGTATTTAATGCAGTGCAGGCGGGAACAGGCTGCCTGGCCGGGCTGGCAGATTGCAACACTACAATTATAAAGGGCCCCTTTCCCCCACTCACCCGCCCACCAGTGGCAGGATGATGGTACCTTGAAACAGTATTTTGTCTATGAAAAGTAAAGATGTAGTGGGGGAAGGGAGAGGAGAGGCTGAAGAGGCAGCTCCTATTCTGGGAAACAGGCAGACCTACATTCTGCGAGAGCTGCAGCCATTGCAGGCTGCACTGTTGAGACTTGTGGAGTTTGGGTGCCGTCACCATCGAAGTGGATTGCACAGGGATGGCCGCTGGCAATGTGTTGAACAGCAGGGGCTTCCGTCCTGTCTGAAATAGGTCGTCTTGTGGTGGCTGGGGTTGGAGAGGTATGGAGTGGTTAGAAGGGGAGAAGCCCATTCTCCTACATGCAGTGATTTAGCCACCTAATCTGTTTGGGTGCTTTTGTAAATCTTGCCAGGCTTCTATTTATATCTTTGGATATAAATCTATTGGTAAATTTGGCTTTTCATACTTCTTCCAAGTGCTGGAGCTACTGCAGCTTACCTTACTGGCTTTGAAGGGAACAGGTAGCCTGAGGCCTTGAATTTTAACGGGCATGAGAAAGTCTACTGGACCTTGTCTGGTCTCTTCTTGTTTCTTAGTACCAGATCATTTCCCTCTGTGAGGGCCTTGAAATGCACGTGTAGGGTGTGGAGCAGCTGGGCCACGAGCCTTATAAATCATCCCTGCTGCGGCAGCTTGCTAGATGTGTCGGTATGTTTCTGGAGCTTATGGCTACATTGACCTTTCCCCTTTCAGGTTCCCCAGAGGTTACAGTGTTTCAGCCCTTAATTGGTATTTCTGAATTTCCTGACACTGTTTTGTGTCTGTTACATTCAAGTTGGATATATTCTTCCTGCTGTGCTTTTGAGAGTGTTGGCTTTTCTGTTTGGTGCTGAGGTAGCTCTGGCTATTAAGTCTGAGTTGGTCCTTGGCACTGGGTGATGAATATTTAAGGTTTTCAGGAGTGGGTTGATGTTTAGTTGTATTGCACAAAATAAGTGCAGATTCCCAATGTGGGGAGTTCACAATATAGACTTAAGAATTCTGCTGACAGTTTCATATCTGAGGCATCCTCATCTTTTTACTTTTCAGAGTAACTTCTTATTTGAGAACATGAATTCTTTGAAAAGCTTTGGGATTTGCAGGAGTGCTGCATGAAGGAGGAATAATGTTTTTTCTGACTAGAGCATAGCGTCTGTTTGTAACTCTAAAATGATGAGGTTCTGAGACAAGAGGTTACCTGATGTCTTGGGTATTTGTACATTAAGTTTTTCTTCTCTTGATCACCGAAATGATGAACTGTCAGTGCTGTAGTGGAAGAATGATGTACAGTGCAGGTCAGATCTGTATGCGTGGGCAGTGGAGATAAGTGTTTACAGAAGGATTTTGGGGTAATGAGGAAGTGCCTGCATCCCAGAGAAGCTACTTGACTTAAGGTGGAGTGGTTTCCTGGGGATAGAAAAAGACCTGGATCCTTCCAAGCACGCCTGTTGCCCGAAGTCAGCTTTTTAGTCAGCTTCTTATTCAGCTTTGCCCCTCAGCTCAACATGTTTCAGTGTTTTATTTGCCCCCTTGTCTTATAGGAAGAGTCAAGGAAATTCCCTTCCCAGGCTACTGCACAGAGCTGTTGCTGCCCAGCCTGGGTGGCAGCTCTTCTCCCTGTGGCTTGCATACCCAACTGAGAACTCTCCTGCCTTGCTCTGTTTCTCTTGTCCCATGGGCTCAAGGAGTTGCCTGGAGAACTTTACTCTCACACGAATAAATTTGGGGCTGACGCTGTTGTTGGGGTCCTGAGAGTGACCATGCAGGCGTGTGCGGAGGGAGCGTGGCGGGTGTCAGCGGGGTGGGTGTGTGGGCTTGCTACTTGTTTTCCTTCGCTGCCTGGTGAGGAATGCAATGTGTTTGCCTTCCTTGGCCTGTGGTTGCAGCCACATTCCTGCAGTGGGAGTCAGCACGGCGGCGGGCGGCGTGCTGTTCATGCCCCGTGGCTACATGCTTTCAGCTCCACATCAAAGGTGTATTTAGTGTGTAGCTTGTGCCATTCCTGGCCACACCTGGTGGCCTGCAGGCATGCAGGAGGTGGAGTCTGGCTGTGTTTGCAGATGGCATTCAGGGTTCAGACTTCTTGCTTGTGGAAAGGCTGGAGCTGAGTCCGTGCTAAACAACCCCAGGAATGCACTGGGAGAGCTGAGCAGCACAGTCACTCCAGGGGCATGTCCTAGCAGCAATGTTTCCTTTATAGCTGCAGAAAAATAACTCATGCCTGCTCCTCCAAAGGAACTGACTGTTTGCTTGGGTGTGTTGTGCAGTTTAATTTACACCGATAAGGCCAATTAAGGTTGGCTCATCCCCCCTGCAGCCTGTGTGCTCTTGGCAATCAGTAGATGATTGAGTGGTTCGTGCCATCCAGCTCTGCTCAGTACAAACTGTGCACGAGATGTCTGCCTGGAGATGGAATGGCTCTGGGATTTAACCCAGGCAGGAGTGCTTCCCCCCATCGGTGGGTAAATGTTCTTGTCTCTGGGCTGCAGCCGAACTGTTCCAGCTCCTTCTGGAAAAACTCTTTCTAGCTGGTACCCCAAGAGCTGAGGACAGGAAGCTTGCTGAAGGATGACAGATCAGGATGTAGATGCATTATTTTGGGATCCTTGACACGATGTCTGTGAGAAATGGTCACTAGTTTTCTATGCCCCTATCATGCAAGACATCCTTGTCCTCTTTATACAAGTGTTTCATTTGCCTTGTGCAGGGAAACGTGTTCCCTTTTGGTAGCATCAGTACAGGCAGCCCATAGGCAAGGCTTATGGAAATAACAGCAGACCATCTTCTGTGTTTTGGGTAAGCCTTGGGCTGTTCATTACCCATTTGGCTTGGGTCTTTTGCAGTTTCCCTTTTGGCAGTTTCTAGTAGCCTGAAATTCTGTGACCTGCCAATCATTTCCATATTAAATTTAATCTTCTGCAGAAGACCTCCGTACTGCCATCCTTAGACAGTAGTGGGAATGGAAGAATTTGCTCTCAGAAGTTCTCTGGCTTTATAGTATAGTTTTTGCTTTCTAGCTGTTGCCAGTCTCTGGGTAAGTTGCTGCAGAGCTCACCTTACCACAGACAGGTCCATGCCATCCTTTCTCCAGAAGGTCGTATCACTTTTCAGAGCAAGATCTCAATGATAGGTGATTAAGGGAATGTTGCTTGTTGCAAGACTCTTAGCATTGTGAAACAGTTGGAAATTATTCACATTGGGCTCTCTTCTCTTTTGATTTCATGTAAACTGTACATTGTATTTCAAACTAGTTGCCACTGACTCCATACCTGACTATTAGGGCTTGGCTGTTGAGAAAGTGTGTTGCCTGAATCTTCATTTTCCTTCCCTTGTTCTGCAGTGGCAGACTGGGTAACATGCCCTGTGGCAACAGGAGGTATAGCAAAATATAAGTCTAAAAATGGATTGTGTGGCAGGTTACTGATAGAACATTTAAGTGTGTATAATCATTGTCATCACTGCATGTTTCAGCTCTGTCATGCGATATGGGCTATGGCTGCAAAGATGGAGGTCTTGTTTAGGATTGCATACTGCTTCTGCTGTCACTTTCCAATTGCCAGGAAAGGAGCGAGGGAATAAGAATGAAATTGATATGACATTGGCCCAGGAAGAAGAAGGGCTAATTCTTGGCCTTTTTCCATCCTGTCAGTGAGTTTTAATATGTTGTGGAGAGAAAGTCATTAACTCCTTGTTTTGGCTTTCCTCCTGACCTTCAAGGCTGTAGGAATCCAGACCTCTGTGCTCCTGTACCCAGTCCCAACCAGCTCTGCCCGGGCAGTGTGTTCTTCTGGCTAGAGCTGTAACCCTCCCAAGTAGCTAGATCTCCCCCTGGTGGAACAGAGAGCAGAAGGCACGGTTATGGCTGGAAGGTAAAATTGGGAATTGGTCTGATCCTGGGGTTCCTTGAGCCGGCAGCAGATGTGGTGTTTGTCCAGTTGAAACATTCCTTAGTCCAGAGTCATAGACTCAGTAGAGTCGAGCTCGTGCAGCTGCACAGAGCTGAAGGCATGAGTGAACAGCTTCCTGTCCATACTGAGCAAACACCTTATCTTTGCAAAATCTGCCTGGCTATATGCTGGCATTCCTCCATGGTCTTTGCCTTTAGATGAGCAGTGAGCTACTAGATCTTTGGGTTGTTTAGTCTTGACACTTGACAAAAGAAATAGGTACCTGCATTGTGGTGGCTTACTTTCTTCAAGATATCTGAGGTTGATTATCCTCTGCCCTCAGTTACAGCCCATTTTGAGGATAGGTGATTTCACTTGTAGCTCGACTATTTCTCATTTCCAGCTTGCTCTCTGAAGACCTGCATAGATTTTACTTACAGGGGGTTATACAGGAGGGAGCCCTGCATAGGGGAAGAACTATCATTACTAAAAAGTAGTGTTTTTCCTTAACTTTAGAATCATTAATGGCCTTATGCTATCCCAAAGGATAACAGTTGTAAAGGCACTTCAGTTTTACAAGAGCAATGCCAAGCAGGGGGTGTAAAGCTAGTCTGGTGAAGTTGACCTTGCGGTCAAACTGAAGTGCTGGGCCTTTGCTGCAATTGCCCCGTGAGACAATTGATGCTCCTTATTAGCTCCAACTGAAGAACAACACTGGTGCTAGCGATGATGACAGATGTGGAAGGAGATAGTTGATGAGAGCTCTGACTCATCTGCTATGAAGAGAGATTGTGCCTGAGTGAAGAGCTGAAGCAACCCAGCTTGGCCGCAAGTGGAGCGTCTCTGGTTATTTACCCCAGGGGAAGAAGATGAACCTAGGAGGTATAACACAGCATGTACAGAAGGACAAGTGGTGCAGCCCATGACTGCTGGTGACAGGCAGCCTCCTTGTGTAGGGCGAGGGGTGGAGAAGTGGGTCGCCTCTTCTGTGGCTGGAATCCTGCTGTTAAAAGGACTGACTGGAGCCCCGGGGAACTGGGAGAGAGGAGCCACAGTCAGTTGTGTGCTTTGCACAGGTCATCAGTGAAAGATGGATGGGTGGATCTGTTTGTTTTTCCTAAGGTGGATTAAGCCATGTTATATTTCTGTGACTGAACTCTCAGAATAAAATCGCTCAGTAGTTCAGTGGTGCTGAAGACTAAAGAGAGTAATAAAAAAACCCCTACTAAAAAAACCCCCAAAACCAAACAAATGAGGCAAACTGAGGCAGATTAACTACAGAGCCAACACTAAAAAGAGAGAAGATGCTTCAGGGTTACATGCTGCTTCAGGAGCCATACTGCTCTATTGTTTGCAGAGTTGAGACAAGTTTTGTGCCTGTTCCTGCACTTGGCTCAGGCTCTGAATCTGCTAGGCCCAAAGCATGTTTTTGAAAGCCATGTCCTTGTTCTGCCTTTTTGGCCTGTTGTGATGACTACTGCCAAAGTGTCTGGAGTGGATGCTCTAGCACTTTGCATTGTGCCTGGGTGCAGAAGCTGAGTGGAAGTCAATGAGGAATACTTGATATAGTCTCCAAAGTAGGCGATGGCTGTGACAGGCTTTAGTGGGAGATGTCTGTACCTGGTAGGAATCCTGTTTTGCAAAGGAGTCAGTAGCAACACCAGTAACCTCTGGGAAGGGAAAGGGGCAGAACAGAATCAGCTTTGGGAAAAGGCTGTGATGACTCTCTTTCGCTTTCATCCCTTTGACTGGATGGGTTTATTCCTCTAACACCACTTTGCTTCTCTCAGTGCTACACTGCTTTTCCCTGCCAGCTTATAACAAGCTATTGCTCATTGTAGGTGATGCAAGGTTCAGGCAGCTTGGTTGAAGAACAACCCACTGCTATCCTCACACAACACTGGTGTCTCCAATTTTACTTCATTATACTGAGTGCTGTGTGTATTCAGTGCTGTAGAGATCATAAAACATTTCTGTGCTAGATCATCTCAGATGAATAGCACAGAGGATGTCTCAAGTTTCCATAGCAATGCTTCTGAATGTGCTTCTGTCACCAAAGAAAGAGGGACTTCCAGTTGATTAAGATTTGAGGGTTTTGTTTGAGAAAGGGGAAGGTGGTGAAACTGCATGTTAGTTCTTTGCCTGCCCTTGGATAGTGCCTCTGACTGACATATAATCTGGAGAAAGAGAAAGCTGACATTTGGCTAATGGCAGAGACGGCCTGTGTCGTGCAAACTACAGCTGGACCCCTGGACATGCTTAACTGTTCAGCTACAGATGCAGCTGCACAATCACCCAACAGTTAAGCCTGTGCCGTTCTCTGCCTCTCACATCTGACCATCTGCTAGGGAAAAGCTAATTAAACCAAAACGATTCTTGTTGGGATTAAACCCCAGCAGCAGAAAAAATCGAGTATAGTACAAATATTGTTCTTCTACTACTGGATCAGGGTTGCTGCTTGATTTGTACTTATAAAGAATTGCAGGCTATTCATCTCAATTCTGTCAGGTAGGTGTTTAGCTTGTGCACACTTTCTTTCTCTTTTCTATCCCAGATCACTCTCGTTTTAAGTGCAAGAAATAAGACTGTTTTGCTGAATTTTTGTGCAGTTCCTTTCTTATGACAGCTGAGTCTGTTTTTCTTTAACTTGAAACGTAATGTGAAAACCGTGCACAAAGCTGGTTTTTTCTCCTAGTGCCTCAATTTCTTTACTTGTGGAATGGAAATTGTTCCTGTCTTCTTCTTTGCATGTATCTGTGGTGAAGCATGAATCTTAGAGTTGGTGTGGGGCCACATAACATCATAGTTGCACGAGATACCAGTATGAATCTGAGACTTAAGACCAAACAGTTTATTGCAAAAATATGCCTGCAGCCCTTTGAGAGTTGAAGTTTAAATCTCATAAAATAGAAAATGTGGAAGTGTGGTTCCCTTAGCAACTGAACTCTTGTGTACCTACAGTCTTTGTTGCCATGTGATCTGAGCTTCAAAACAGCTCTTAAAAGAAAAAAATGTACAGCTCAGGTTGATTTCAGGGCTGTTGCTGGTACTCAAGTGAGAGCTCACCACATTATTCAGAGTTGTGGCACAATCTAGTTTCTGAAGGCCAGTGAGGGATTTAGTTTTCTGCAAGGGCTCTGAGAGGATTCTTAGTATTGTCTTCCTGTGATGAACTTGGAAAACTTGCACTGAAGGAGAAGTTAGTTCTGTACGTGGTAGCTCAGAGGCAGCAGTAGAAGGCGGCCCAGAGGAGAGGGTGGTGGTTGCATTGCTGGCATGGATGCGAGGAAGACTGGTAAGCTCAAAGAGACCCAATTGAAGAAGCAGGTAGAGATGAAAGAGTACCGAAAGATTGAAGATAAATTTAGTCTTGATATTCAGAAGGAAAAGTTCAAATAGTTTTGAATGTAGAATGGAAAAAACACCACTAATTTTAGAATTGTTGAAATTTAATTTTGACAAATACATTTCCTGTGGAAATGCTGTGGAAACTGAGGAGATGAGAGGTGATTTTAGTGTGTGGATTTGTAGCTTGTTAGGTTTGTGACCTCAGACTTGGTTTGTGTATGTTCTTACCCCACAGTTAGCAGGAGAACATATTTTGCTAGAAGAGGGTCAGTAGTAAGACCATGCCTGGGGGGTATTTAGATAACGTGCTCTGACACTCCAGTTTGCTCAGATAAACTGTTGGTGAGCCACACCCTTGGGAATGAGCAAGTGGGGAACATTGTTTTCCCTGAACTGCTCCAGGTATGTTGGACATCAGCAAGTAAAAGCTGTGTGGGTGTATGGAAAGCAGGGTACAGTGAGAGTATTTTTGATCACCCTTTCTGTCTTGCTTGGGGAAAGTAGAGAAAATGTTAAGCTATGCTGGTCTGAGCATTGTTATGATGTTTATTTCGCATAGAAGTAATAAAACTTTCAAGACACGTAAATGTCAATACCTTTAGTAACTTAATATACCTTGTGCAGAGTAGTTAGCTTATTTTGATTCTGAGAGAGAGAGGCCACACTGTTGTGGTTTTGGGGGGGGTTTTTTGGAAGGAAAAAAAGCAAACCCAAACGTGAAACCCAGCAAAATGTTCTTTGGAAGTAGAAAAGGGCAAAAAAGGGTTAACTTCAATATCAGTAAGGATTTTGCCATTGCAAGGAAGTTGTACTGATTTAAGTTAATCAGATTAGAGACAGCTGTGATTATATTAGTGCAGCATTCTTGTATAGGCATCCTTAATTTAGTTTCTGTCTTGTATCTATCTATTTAACTTAAGTTGTTTCAATGTAAAGTGCTCTTAAACTGAATTAAGAACATTTGCCCAGAAGCGTTATACTGGTTTGTATTATTTTCTAAGTCAATTTAATTTAGTACAGTGTATATGTAGACAAGACCTTGGGGAAAAAGCTGATCCTTTTTATTACTTGCTGAACAGTCTGTCATGTTTGGCTTCAGCCATGTGATCGTGGAATGAAAGAGCCTGTTGTGGTGCGTGTTAGTGGAGGATGGGCAAACTGATCATTGTGAGCCTTTGTACAACTTGGTCATTCTTAGCCATAGCGTTTGATTAAAGTAGGTTGATTCTCCTTGTAAATTAGGCTTTTTCCTGTCTAGAACAGATGTGAGACCCCTGTAATGTTATTTTAAGTTTCCTCCTCAGCCTACCAATAAAAGTGCCTACAGGCGTGGTTAGTGTGCTGTTCAGGCAGCAAAAGCAACATCTTAAAACTTGGCACAAAGGTTTAATGTTTAAAAAAATTCAGATGGCTGAGCACATTTGAGCTGGACTTTTCTACATCATAGCTTGAAATAAATGTCACCCAGTTTTGATGCTGTTTCCTTCCTGGTCTGTGTCTTCCCACAGTAGGTGCCACCTGTTATATATGGTGACTTACACACACAAAACTTACGGCCAAGGAATAAGTAAGGACTGCATATGTCAGTTCTCTTTCTTGTTGAAAAGGATAAATCTAGTCAATACATCTTGGTTTTTACTTGCTGGTAAAGGCTCTATGGGAGAAAAACTGGCATGTGAATTACTCTGCAAGTGTGGTCATAGTGATAGCATTTCAGAACAGAGCTGAATGCTGTAAACAGCCAGTTTATTTTTTGAGATTTGTTTTGTCAGCACCTGCAAGCATTAGGGCTGGACTTAACGCCTCCTCAACATTGCAGATGCTCTGTAGGCTAGGTCACTGTAGCAACTTGTCCATCTGTCCTCTGTAAATAATGCAAATAATATGCTCTGCTCCATTGTCCCACTGTGTAGAGACTGTGTAGTGTGTTGGCCATCTGTGCATCACTGAGAATCATAGACAGAGGGGATGTTTTGGAGAGCGGATTGAGGCAAGTATAGAGTTGAATGCTCCAGTAATGGAGCATTCTCTAGCATTACTATATCTCTGCTAGAGGGACAACTCAGGGACATTCAGTGCCTGGCACTGAAGAGCTGGAGACTGTAGTTTGCCCAGAACTTATGAACCAAAGGTTGAAACAAGAGGAGTGCTGATATTAACTGCTGGGGGTTGTCTGAGACTTAGGGAATACTCATAGAGGCTGAGTGTCTGCCTCTGAGTGGTTGAAAAATTGAAGCTGATTCTACCTTGTCCTAGTTAAATGCCTTTTGATTTTTTGCCCTGGGAAGGTAGTATATTATATTTTGCCCTTTTCTTCCCCTCCTACACAGCACAGGAGATGACAAAGGTCTGGGAAGGGAATTCCTGCATGTTGATTTTCTACAGAAATCTCCCTCGTCTCTTCAAATGTTTGCTTGTTGTAGCAATTCCCTTGCTTGTGTTTGCGAAAGTTTAAGGCTATGATTCCCAAATTTCCCTCCTGTGACCTATCAGCTTTTTTCAGATACATGTTGTTAGAGTATCAAAATTTGCTTTTTCTAGCTGGGTCCAGACACTTTCAGAAACATTTGAGAGTTCTCTTAATTTCCGTAGTATTTCTTTAAATATTTGAGCAATATGCTCCAGAAGTCTTCCCATGGAAGATCATAAAGGAACACAGATAAGAAGACAGAGTAGGGAAGGACGTGGAACCCAGGGTGCAAAGACAAAGAGACTGAAAGTTTATAGCCTAAACTACCTTGTGAGAGTTGGAAGGATCACTGAACAAACCAAAGAGATCAAGCTAGCAGGATCACTGAATAAACTAAACATGCTTCTGGTGTGTCAGCATTTCTGAATGAGAAGCTGTCATTAGCCCTCGATGTCCATGCTAAAGGTAACTTGGTAAATGACCTTTTGCTGAGCTGGTTCTTGTGCAATTTCAGGTGTAGCCATTAAAAATGGTTCTGTGCTTTATATGCATTAAAAAGCTAGTGTTCATTTCCTGGTCAAAATCTCCCCTGGGTATTTTTATTCTCCATTAACATTCCTTTTGGGGATTGAATTCTGGTCCTTTGCTTCCTGTCCTGTTCAGATGTTAATCAGCTGTTGCATTCTATTCCAGTTACATGTTAGTGATGTTAGTGTTTCTTGGTCAATGTTGACCTGTCCTGGCTTTCATAAAAGGTCTAGCGAAGCTAAGCTACTCTTAAGACAGTAGAGAGTAGATATAAAATGCACACTTAAGGTTGTTGAGTGCAACTGAATTACGGGGACTGACATCTTTGTATTGTGGAAGGAGAGAATAGGACTGTAAGAAAAATGTGATTCTGATGACTTTTAAGAGCATTCTTCTCGGTGCAGTGAGTATGACAGAAACATGATATGTCCTATGGTATTTCCATTCAACAAGAACTGTATATGACTGGAGTCCAGGGATTTAATTTTCTTTGGAATTGTGTTAGGTGTTAAGTAGGGCTTGTTACATGGACTGTTGTTCAACAGCTAGCCTGATCCCTTTTTCTTGATCGCTCTTGGAATTGTTCCCATACAGGGAACAGAGGTTTCTGCTTAACAGTCAAGGTTAATTGGTATGGAAAAGCAGGAATGAGCAGTAATCCTCCTGAAACTCGATTTAATCCAAGAGTCACTATAATGCTATTACTCAGATCTGAATCGTGAGCATTAACATGCAAGCAGAACTGAGATGTGAGTCTCTGCATTTGGAATCGTCATCCTTTTAATTTAAAATGAACTTCCACATGGCCAGTAGCAAAATGGATCTGAACATTCTTTTAATTGACATGCCTTCCCTGAATGAAAAAATCTCTCTCATTAAATGTTAAAGGGCCCTTTAATAACCTTGCAGTCCTTTTCAACTGTACTTGGCCCCAGCATTCTATAGGTGCTGCTTTTAATTTTTCCATCCTGGACAGACATCCCTTGATGCAGTTATTGCATCATCCATCTCACTGGTTAGTTGTCTTGGTCAGGCTTACTGCAGAAGCTTCTCAGGTAGTCTGGCTTGTGACTTGTGACACTAAGGTTTCCTCTAACCATAAGCACAGGAAGGCAACTGGACAAGATTCTTGCTTTTGCTTCTCATGATGCTAGTGGGAGACATTGATGCCTCCTAAAACAGGATGTGGCAATGTTCTGTATTGGATAGGCATGTAGAATATAGGTTGGCCCACAGAGAGTGAAAATTCCAGGTTAACTATGGCGATCAGATATGTGTCACAGAACATTTTGTTTTCTTCCTTGTGGGCCAGGTATTGCCCTTGAAAGTTTTTGGAGTGTGCTGACTCTGATAGCCACAAAAAAATTGTTCTGTAGTGTTGCATTAGAAACAAATGTGACTGTGATTGTGTTATGGAATGTATTTTTTCAGTAATACAAGTTTATCTTCCTGACTAAAAAGCAAGGTTAAAGAAATGCTGCTTGTAACATGAAAAAGCTGGAAAGATGATACAGTTCCTGAAATAAGAAACTTTATCTGCATCATAATCACCGTGTTTCTGTTGAGGAAGGGAAACTGCTAACCCTTAGCACTGGTAAGCAGGCTGTTTTATAAGGTCAGAAAAGGCAACACAAGAGGAGGTGATGATTAGGAAAATCCTGCAAGTCCTCTGCCTCTTTGCAGGGAATGTTCAGCTGCTGCAACTGCAAGCAGGCAGAAGGTGCGTGCATCCTGGAAGCAAAGTTAACTGTTGGCTACCTCAGGCCTCAAGGGACTTGCCAAATATCAGAAAGGCAGTAGGTACCTACAAAAGTTGCCTTTTTTTTTCCCCCTCTTGTTCTTTCCCATTTTGTCCAAAGCATTCCTTTTTGAACCTTCTTTTCTGTGCTGTGGACCTCTTTCTTGTTACTGGAGATAAAGTGATGCTCATAGGTGGTGGTGTGGTTTTGTATGCATGCCAAGTGGCTGTTTATTCTGTACAGGGCCCACAGAACTGTCTTAAGCAATTCCATGCTAGATGACATCTGTTTCTGGTGTGTGGTAAATGCTTTGCTTTCTCAGATCACACAGAGAACATAGCTGTCCTGCAAGTGGATTTTACACTGAGGGATGCTCTCTGGTAAAAACAGCTAGAGTCAAGCTTGTATGCTGCCTGTGCAGCTGCACTCCATCACTGTGTTGTGGTTAATCCCAGCTGTCAACTAAGTACCCCACAGCTGCTTGGTCACTTTCCCTTCTGCTCCCAGTGGGATGGGGAGGAGAGTTGGAAAAAAGTAGAACTTGTGGGTTGAGATTAGAACAGTTTAATATTGAAATAAAGTAAAATATAACAGTAATTGTAATGGAGAGAGGGAGAGAGGAATAAAACCCAAGAAAAACAATGCAATTGCTCACCACCTGCTGACCAATGCCCAGCCTGTCCCTGCGCAGGAATTGTCCCTTCCCAGCAAACTCTGAGTTTATGTACTGAGCATGATGCCACATAGTATGGAATATTCCTTTGGTTGGTTTGGGTCAGCTGTCCTGACTGTGCTCCTTCCCAGCTTCTTGTGCACCTCATCACTTGCACGAGAAACTGAAAAGTCCTTGAGTTAGAGTAAGCACTGCTAAGTAACAACTACAACATCAGTGTGTTTCCAACATTATTCCCATCTCAAATCCAAAACACAGCACTGTACCGGCTACCAGAAAGAAAGCTAACTCTGTCCCAGCTGTAACCAGAATATGCTGTGACTGTGAAGAAGAGAGGGGTTGTGTGTGTTTTGTCTTTGTGAGGGGGTGGATGGATCCCCAGCTTTTTGCACTAACAAAGCAAATTGTTACGTTTACACTGCAGTCTCCTGGCCCTTTGTGTGTTCATGTGTGTCTGCCTGGAAGATGTGACTATTGCTCTTGCTGATCAGTGTGGGCCTTGTGGCTCTCAGTAAGCCATTCCAGTGAAGCTGTAATTGTCAGTGAGCTTACAAATCCAACTGGAACAACAGTGGGTAATAGAAGACAGTAGAATTGGACCTGCTGCAGGCAGTAGTCTGCTAGGAGGAGGACTGTAAATGTTAAGAAACGTTACTGATGAGGGTGGAAAGGATGGATAAAAGGAACCAGGAGGTTAAGTTTCCTCTTGTATTACAGTGCTAATTAGAATATCTGAAGAGCTGCCTCCTGCTGTAGCTCCAGGCTAAAATTGAGCTTCTGCAGGGTAGTCTTAATGTGGACTTGACAGCAAGCTCTTTCAGAGAGAGGTTTGTGAACAGTGTGATGAGCAAAATTAGTGCCTTCTTCTATTTCTGGATATTACCTATATCCATTTCTGCTTTGGAGCACAAGGTCTATCTGTTCTGCAGAGAGTATCTGCTCCTCTCTGAACGGAGGTGTGGTGAATGGAATCACCTCAAGATTCTCACTCTGTGGTAGCAAGGGATGCTCAGGTATTGTAGACAAGGAGGCCTTTGCTGTTCAGTGCAGAGATGTCTGCAAAACAAAACTAGGTTGGTGTGGCAGAGTGGTTGGAGCAAAATGATGGAAACTGGATTCTTGGTGTGGGACAGGAATGCAGGTGGGGATGCCAGTACCTCTGGAGCCATGTAGAAAAATCAGCTGCCTGTCTTAGGTCAATTACTGGTCAGCACAGGCATCCTGCTTGGTGGAGGGATGGTTAAAAGACCTTTCCTTTCTGCGGTGCAGTGAAGTCGTGGAGGGACCTGCCATTAGATAGTAGTCTGATGGCACAGCAGTTTGCTGTTGAGTTGTGCCGTGGCACCTGGCTGTGAGTTGCTCTGCGCATGCCTGGTTATTTCCATGTTTTGTGCTGATAGGTGACTGACACCAAGTTTCCTTTCTCATGTTTCAGGAGCTGTTGGCCAGATGCTTCTGAATGCTGACAGGGGAAAGCTGATTCAGAGACAAGCAACCAGAAATGTTTGGACACGTCGTCACTTTGGATCTGTAAGTCCTTGTTTGAGGGAAAGTTGCCTGGAGGCCCTGTGAGTTTTTGAGTATCTATGGAAATTCTCAGATCATGAGGGTAGATTTCAAATCCTGGTATCTTTTCCAGGTGAGTGGGGATGAGATGGCAGGTAGCATAGTTGCTGCCTCTGGGGTAGGAAGCAGGACAGTTCTGTTTGAGCCTGAGGAACTTTGTGCTGAGAGACAGGGAGGCCTTTGGCATGTTCATTCTGAGCACAGCTGCAATGGAAACATGCATGGACCCATGGGTGCAGCTGTTCCTGGAAGCCTCTGTTTGTCTGCCAGCCCATGTAGTTATGCCTTGATGCTGAACCAGCTCCTGCTGGGAGTTGATGGAAAAGCAGATTCAAACTATGCTGGTGTTGTCCTTCCTGGAGGTGCATGTTCTCCCTCTCTCTTTCTCCCCTCATGCTTTACAGTTTGCCCCACAGAACAGTTACGCTGTTGTGAAGCTGTTTTTCCCTGTGCTAGTTTAGACCCGACTATAGCATTATAGCAAGGAAAGGGGCCAGAAGGCTTGTTGGGGCAGAGCCAGCACTGGGGCACCTCTTCAATTTGTTTTGGCAAAGCTTGATTTTGCATGGTCCTGGTTGCCTGCTTGTTCCATTCACCTTCAATGTGACTCTCCCTCTGTGTGTACAACTGCTCCACACCCTGCACCGCTGTTCCGCCTCCCAGGGCTTCGTGCCATTGACAAAGGAAAAGCAGCACAACAGCAGAAGTGCATGAGGGAAAGGAAGGCTTTACTGAACTCTCTTCCATGCCAGTGGCAGAATGATGGCCACAAAGCTACTCTTGTACAGTTGACTCCCAGATTAATCCAGTTCTTCTCTTGTAGTGATAGATACCTGTTGTGGTTTGATTTCAGCTGGCAAGTAGACACCACACAGCTGTTCGTTCAGTCAATTCCCTCAGTGGAATGGGGAGAGATTTGGGAAAAAAGTAAAATTTTGTTAGTGGAGATACAGACAGTTTAATAGGACAGAAAAGGAAAGGATAATAATAGAAGAATCAGAATGTACAAAACAAGGGACGCACGGTGCAATTGCTGACCAATGCCCAGCCAATTCCCAAGCAGTGGCCCCTGACCAGCTTTCTTCCTAGTTTATATACTGACCATGAAGCCATATGCTATGGAATATCCCTTTGGACAGTGGAGTTCAGCTGTCCTGGCTGGGTCCCCGTCAGCTTCTTGTGCTCCCCAGCCTACTCACTGGTGGGGTGAGAAGCTGAAAAGTCTTTGCCTTAGTGTAAACACTGCTTAGCAGCATCTAAAACATCAGTGTTATCAACATTATTCTCATCCCAAATCAAAAGCACAGCACTTACTAGCTACTAGAAAGAAAATTAACTCTATCCCAGACAAAGCCAGTACAGTACCCTGGGCTTTGAACAGAGAGGAAGGTTGTTTCTGAACCTGTGTTGTATCTCTGGTTGGGTGGGTGCTATTTTACAGAAGCCTGATATGCTGCTTGATGGAAGTCAGAGAGTAGCTTGCCTTCCACCCTTGTGGAGGTGTAGGTTATCACACCTCTAGGTGCAAATGTTTTGGCTCAAACAAGAGCCTGACAATTGCCAGCTCATTTGTGGGTGAAAAGCACTGACTTAAAAGGATGAGTGAGGTAATTGTTAGCATCAGAAAACTTCTGTACTGAAGGCTTCACAGTTAGCATTTGTCTGCTGGGAAGGTCCCATTCTAGAGGTTTGTTTAGTCCTTCATAGAACCAAGGTTCCTTTGAAGCTATTGCTTTATGAATTTTGAGTTTGCATGGTTCCAGTTGCCTGAGTGCCTTGAATATGTCCTTGCCACGTGCATTTCCAGCTCTTGCTGGGTTATGTGGCCAGCTATTCGAAGTTTGTTTTCTTTATTTTCAGAAGATCTGACGTGGGTTGAGGCAGGTACCTGGAACGAGGTGGCCATCCCACTTATCCTTGGTTATAAATATTTCCTATGCTTTACGTATTTATGGGATGAGATTTCAAGCTGGCAATTTCAGTGGATGCTAAGCTATTTGATTCTCTTTTTCAGGTCATCTGAGTGAGCGTCCCTGCTTCGAATTTGAGCCCAAGTTGGTAAGTGCTCTTGTCCTTATGTACTAGAGAAATTAATGTGATTACAGCTTGGGATATCTCCATGAACATCTCCTGTCCTTAGCCTGGCAGAGATTGACAGAAGAGTCCCATAGATCACCTGTTTGATAGTGGGGTGTTTACAAACCTGCTTTGGGTCAGGTTTTCAGCATTCCTCTTTGAATAAAGACAAATGTCTTCCCGCCAAACAGACCTATCTGTTTTATTTAAGGATGCAGTGAAATGTACATTCAGTATGCTGGATGCAATTTTTTTTAAGTATTAGAGATCTCTTCATCTACTTGAGTCTTTTTAGGAGGAGGAACCTTGAGGGAATGACTGCAGCAAGGGGAAGTTTCCAGCATTCTGATTCGGGAGATTTACAGGTTAGTCCTAGGAAGTTGTTCGTGTTTGTGGAAAGATGTGAGAAATTTTTGTGAGCTTGTGCTTATAGCAGAGTGAAGGACAGTTTACAAATGTACCACCTGTGAAGGGTAAAGCCTGTTATGTCTTGGGGCCACCTGTGCTTGTTGCAGACACTTCCCACTTGCCAGTCCTCTCAGGAGACTCAGACTAGATGTTAAGAAGAGGCAGCTAGATGAGAGTGGATAAGAATTTGAGAGAATTCTTGGGACTCCATTTAGACTCTTAACATGTAAAATGCCACTGTCCGACACACAAAGCTAGTGAAGTCTGCCAGGTCACTGGCCCAGTTATAGCTGTTGACTGTGGGTGTCTGAATGGGAGTTGTATGGCTCTGCTTGTACAAGAGGAGAGAGTGATCTGAGTGGACACAGGTCCTGCACTTTGAAGTGCTGCAGGTCAGGTGCTGAGGATTGCAGAGATGCCAGGTTTGATCAGTGCAAGGGTTCAGCAAGGGCAAGGGGAATGAGAATTGGGCACTTACTCCAAATATAGGGCAATTATAAACGATGCATATGTTGTTGCTGAGGAAAGTCCAGAATTGGGCTCTGCAGGGCCTGCTTGATATCTCTGAGACTTCTTGTCTTGTGTACAACAGGGTGGTTGAAATTCCGGCTGCTTGCCGGGAAGTCTTCCTGCCCTCCACTGCAGACCCAAAAGATGGAAAGGAAGGTGTTTCTTCCATGTGTACAAGATAGGGTAGAAGAAAAGCAGCTGTCTTTTGCTATTATACTGTTCCTGCAGCAGGAAGAATTCCAGCATGGCTAGGGTAAAGGAATGAATCTTTCCACTAGTAGTACTGCTGCATGTCTTTATATTATGCACTAATTCACTCTAAGGGTGGTGAGGCACTGGAACAGGTTGCCCAGAGAGGTTGCACACTCCTGATCCTGGGAGGTTCAAGGCCAGGCTGGATGGGGCTCTGAGCAACCTGGTCTAGTGGAAGTTGTCCCTGCCCATGGCAGAGGAATTGGAACGAGATGATCTTTAAGAACCCTTCTAACTCAAACCATTCTATGATTCTTTGTGGCAAAATCTGGCCTAAGGTACCAACATCAGTGATACTGTTCCCTAATTTGATGCCTCTTGTGACTTGGGAGTTGTCTTTGTCTTTTCTGCCAGAGTAATCAGTTCTCCTCCTGACAAGTCTCTTGTGGTCTGCTGCTCTGGGGTTCCAGTGTAATCCAAAAAGTTCTGGGCTCTTTAATGGTTGAAGTCTCCTCCCACATAGTCCCTGCTGACAATGACAAGACATGATCAATAACTCCTGCTCCAGCTGTCACTGCTGCCTCTAAGGCTTGCAGTTTACATATTGAAAAAGGCCTTTCCTAAAGAGCCTAATCAATGTGCTGCTGTGAGGTCTGTTCTCATTTGCTATATATAATCTGGACACACACAACTACGTGAGTGAGCCTGTGTAGAGGGGGGAGAGGATGTGCCAGCCCTCTGCTCTCACTGGCTGGGAGAAGGACACAGCTACCTCTTACTTTTCTCCCTCTCCTACAGCTGCCGCTCAAGGCTTGTGGCTACATCCTTTCCCTGCTCTATTAGCACTCTGCATGGGTACCTGCTCTGGGACTCCAGGGGAGCCGAATTCCTGCTGGGTCACTTCTAGGGTTCGATGGAGCAGCTGTGACTCTCTCTTCTGTGCACTTTCTGCTGTTGGTAGGTAACCCATTTTCGGAGCCACGCAGGTGGGAGGATGTCGAGCACAGCTCCGTCAAAGAAGCCTTACCGCAAGGCGCCCCCGCAGCATCGTGAAATCCGACATGAGGTACCCATCATTCGTGACGACCAGGATGGAGTGATCTTGGCTGAACAGAGTCAGGTAACAACTTGCCGGGTGACAAAGGGCTTAACACCATTGCACCAGCAAACAGGGTTTAGTTACACCGAGGCAGGCCAGCTCAAGCAGGCAGAGGGGTTTGAGGTTTGCAACCTGAACTTCTCCTCATCGTGGTCCCTGGAGTCCAGCAGTGAGAAGGAAGTGGCAGGGTGCAGAGCAGAGTTGAACATCAAGAGCCAGACTGCCTCGCCAGCACTTTCACGTGGCAGGAAGATGGGGCAGCGAAGTGGGAAGCGGTGCCCAAACCGCAGGCGTGGGCACCACAGCAAATTTGTGAGCCGTAGCATGGAGACAGTTCTGGTGTCTGGAGATGAAAGACACCATCCCACTTGCGCTTTCAAGAGTAGAAGCCTGGAACGCTCACTTATATTTAAAGAGCCTCCTGAAGTCCTGACACCGAGGAAGTTTCGTGTCTCCTCTACACACCTGCCTCTCAAAGGGATCCTGAAGCAGACCAACATGACAGGCTCATGTCCTGAGAGCTTATGCAAGTCCCGCTCAGTAGAGACACTTTGTCGTGGCCGTGGCTCACGCAAATACAGTGATCCTCAGCTCTGCCTCAGCGCTAGGGAGAAGCGCTCCCTGGAGCACAGTAGCAGCAGTGCCACTGACTCTGTCAAGCGCAGGGAGAAGATCACAGAGGAAAAACTGCAGTTCTCCAAATTCCTGGATGAGATTAGCCAGCGGGTGCTGAGTCCCAACCGCTTGCGCTCACTGGGAGAGACCAGGGGAGCAGAACAAGACCAGAACTCTCCCCTTTTTCCCAGAAGCTCCGTGCCAGAAGGCCAAGGGGAAAGTCACCTGCAAGGGGTCAAAACCAAGCATGCAACTGAAAGATCCCCCTGCCCAAGCAGAAGAAAAGCAGAAAAGAAATGTGAGGGGCTGGGAATGGCCTCGGGCCAGAGAAAGTATGCTGAGGAAGCTGAGAGAGTTTCCAGACTAAGAAAGAAACCTGTCCTTGGGAGGAAGGACAGTAAGGGAAAACTTTCCTTGGAGAGAAGGGTAGTAGATCTGTGTCAGTATGAGCTGCAGCAGCTGGCAGACCTGGGGCTGGCAGGGACATCCTCTGGGCAGCAGCATTCACTGTCTTCATGGAAAAGCAGTGCAGAGGGCAGAAGGGATGAAAGCAGTCCCTGTTCACGGCTATTACAGCCGCACCATCAGTGTGCTAAGCTTGGGCAGAAGCGTGCAGTGGAGCCGAACTACCCAGAGAAAGGATCCTGCTCCACTCCAACATGCTGGAGTCGGGAGGAGGGGCCTACCCCATCTAGATCCTCCCCTTCCTTCAGCCTGGCACTAAACAAGGTAGGTGCCAGGGTCACCGGCTTGCAGGCAGGGCTCTCACAAAAGCCAAACCCCTACCTGGATCTCATCTAGTCTGTAATGCCAGGGCAGAGAGTAAAAGCAGGCCCCCAGACCTCATGTTGTGGGTGCTTGATCACCAGAAGCTGCTCTCTTGTGGGTGCCACTCATGGCTGTGCATATCTTCTGGGAGTAAGCAGCTTCCCTTTGGCCCCAGGAGTTAAGGAAGGTAGAAACTGGTGCTGTTCTCCCCACTGCAGACTTCCCAGGTGTTTGCTGATTGGAGGCCATTCTGGCTGTGGGGCAATAGATGTGTGCAGGAGGCAGGCAGCTCTGTTGTCAGGAGGTGCTGGGATATTCCTGGTGCTTTGTGTGTGCCCTGTGCCTGGCTGTCTTGGGGTACTGGATCTTTGTATGATGGGTATATCAGGTCCTTTAAGCTTTATCCTCTTTTCTCTAGCCTGATTTGGGGTAGTGCCATTACCTTGTTTAATAAGAATCACATTATCCCCTTTGTCTGGTCACAATCATCTGCTGTTTGTGTATTCGTGGGGGTAGGGGAAGCAGTTGCTAGATAATTCTGTGTGAATTAACTGATTGCCATGTGGAGTCAGGAGGTAAGAAAATAATGGATTGATGCTTTGCCTTTAGTAGCAGGAGGGTGTATGCAGGTGGTGAAGACAATTCTTTAAAGTGTGGATTGATGAAGGAAGGAGCCCCATGATGTCTTAAGTTCAGGACTGGGGTGGTTTACCTCCTGGAATTGTTAGCAGCTCAACAGCCTCATCCTCAGCTGTCTATGACATGGTCTCTGAGCCCTGAGCTGACTGACACTTAATGGACTATCCAAAGTATGGCAGCACTTGGGTTTATGAAATGCTGTTGGTATCAAGCACCAAAAATAATCCATGGGCAGTTTGGAGTTTGTGAGAATGGTCAGAGTCTCGGGCTTTCACAGAAAATACGGTTGCTACTAGTGCTAATTAAATATCTCCCAGCCATCCTGGCAGGCAGCAGCGATCTCATGGGTTAACACAGAGTGCAGAGGAAGTGGAAATAGCTGAGCCGTATGTTCTTGTCACTGCTCTGTGTCTCCTTGTGCTGCAGCGTCCTGCTCCAGCCATCTCTGGGGATCTTGCCCTTAACATTAATTTCTTTTACAGACTTTTCTGACCTTTGGTGTTTCTTCTGCTTCTGTCCTAGAATAGTTACAGTGGCTGGTTTCAGGTCTGTAGAAAGAAACGTTTTTCGCGGCACAGTCTGAGTGGTATAAATGGTAGCCACATTTTCCAGCTCCCAAATGATTCTCTCATGCTTTTTATGAAGCTTCAAGGGCCCCACAACTGATTGCTGTGGTGATAATTGAATCCTGTGTATGCTGGCCTGTGAGATTCCTGCTGCCCACTAACTGTGGATGTGGAGGAAGCTAAAACACCAGCTAAGGTGATGATACAAGAGATGCTGAGATTGCACCATGGGAGGGTAAAGTTACCTAACTTGTGTGGTTGTTTCTAGTCCAGCTCTTCTACCCCAATCCAGACCACACAGTCTGTTTTGGTATCAGATGGCTGAGAGGTGTGTACAGATCTTTGTAGCTTTAAGCTTGCCTAGTATGACCTGTCAGAGCAGGAGAGAAAGAGTCACAGGTACGGTCTAGCATCCAAGACTGCCCTTTAGGACAGTGTGAGAGACCAATTCCTCCTCTAATAGAATCTCACGACTGTTTTCTTCCCTGTGCAGGAACCCTTGACGGATGCAGAAAGGATGAAGTAAGTGTCCTGCTCCCCCTTCATGCATGTCATACTGCAACTGTGTGGGTGCTGATTCCTCACATCCTGCCTGTACCACCTGCACAGCGAAGCTGACTGGCCCTGCAGGCTCCTCTCAGATCTCTAGTCTTCTTGGGGCCGTGTGGGCAGAGCTTTAGTCTGTGCCTTGCCAACCTCTGCCTTGCATGTCCCTCCCCCTGGAGGAGGGAACGTAGACCACCAGTACAGGCGCAGGCAGAGGAGTTGGTGGGTGTGAGAGAAAGTAGATGAAATCTTTAATAGAGATGGAGAGAGGATTTTTCCCTTCAATTCTTCTAACCTGGACTGGGATAAATTATTGAGTGGTTTTCATTCATCACTGAGGGTCACTGGAGCTGAGCAGTTCATCTGTCTTTATGCAAGCACTGTAACCCAAGAGGGAGCTGGGAGCCGTGGCTGGCCAGCTGGCATGTGCTTTTTTGCCTCTGCTCCAAGTGATTTTGTCTGCCCTGACAGAGGTGCACCTCTTGCTTCTTGTGTTGGAGTCTTCTGACAGTTCAGTTCCTGACTTCCTGGGGCCCCTGTGTGGGGTCTTGGGCCCTAGTGCAGGGCAGTGGGGTGGGGTGCTGGTGTGGAATACCCCTTGTGCACGCAGTGGTACCTTGTTCCTGTTCCTGCCCCAGGCTACTGCAGCATGAGAATGAGGAGCTTCGTCGACGGCTGACATATGTGACTAACAAAATGGAGGCAATGGAGAGGGAACTGGAGTCAGGTCAGGACTACCTGGAGATGGAACTGGGCCAGAACCGTGAGGAGCTGGAGAAGTTCAAGGACAAATTCCGTAGGTATGAAAAAGAAAACAAGAGAGGGGTAGATTTAAAGAGATCCCTCACACCAAGGATTCCCTCAGCTGGTGTGAGCAGGCTATGCCCTTTTGTGCAAATCAAAGGTGTGCTGCATTCTTGGAAAGGTGCACCTCCAGACTCTGGAGGAGCCAAAGGCTCTGTGGCCCTTGTATCCTCCAGTGTAGGAATGCTGCCAGCACGAAAGGCTGACAACAGGGAATTCTTCATCTGTTGGATATAAGCATGTGTGCCAAGAAAGCCATTGTCACTTTACCTGAAAAATACCTCAGTTAAAAATCAGTGCCAATCACATGTCATGTGATTGAACATGACATAGCTCAGAGGAGTCCTCCAAAGTCATCTACACTCTCTCCTGCAGGATCCTTTCACCCAGCCAGCCTCGTCTTGCCTCCAGTAACTTGGGGTCCATTATCTGTCAGCGGTGAGGCATATGAATTAATATGCCTGGTTGTCTTAGTAGCATTCTTTCTGGAGTTCTGGGGTTGGTGTTTTTCTTGGCAGCTATAAAGGCGACTTGAGTAAGTGCCTGAGATCCATTCCCAAACATACAATCTTGTTTCTGTAGGTTGCAGAATAGCTACACTGCTTCCCAAAGAACCAACCAAGACCTGGAGGAGAAGCTACATACCCTGGTGAGTGCCCTATTAAGTCAATACAGAGATGAGGTGAAAGAGACCAGTGTGTGTTAGGAGCGGATGGGGGAAGGGGCCCTGCCTTTACCCAGCAGATGTGGCAGTGGGTGAGGGGTGAGATTCTGGCCATGACCATCTACTCCCCACTCTGGCTGGTGTCACGAACGGTTTTCTTGATTTACTGAGCCCCCACTTGGTTGCGCATGAGAGCTGTGGTTCCTCACAACATAATTGCATGGTATTCCGTCATGTTGCTTCAGTCCCTCTCAAAATGCCAGGGATGTCAGCCAGTCTTGGGGTGGTCATCCTGGGAGGACGGGGGCAGTCAGAGCAGAGCCAATGTGCGTGTATGTCTGTTGTGTGCATTCATAACACTCATGGCTGTTTCTTTTCTCTCCCTCCCCCCCTCTTTCTCTTTCTCCTCCCCATGCTGCCGCTGGCACACTCTGGGCGCACTCACCTCTCAGGCCTCTCTCAGCCAAAGCTGGATTTTTGCAGTTGCGTCTTTTCGTTTGTGTGTTTTTCCTTTTTCCTCTTTACGTGTCTCAGCCTGTCGGTTTCACTGTCAGTCCCACATACACAATCCCAGATGGAGGGGCCCCAGCCCTCGTCCAGCCAAGGGCTCACCTGGTATCCAGCAGCTGCCCGCAGATGCAGCAGGTCTTAGCTTGCAGTGCTCCATCTTAAGAGTGTTTGACTCTGAGCCAGCTGGAGCATGGCGTGTTGGGAAGTGGTGCCCATAAGCTGCGGCACTGCACGAGATGCGGATGGCTGTGAGCCTCATTTGCTCCCTTTCCTTACCCTTCTGGGCTCTGAGCAGGCAAGTCAAATAGCTGAGGTGCTGCTTGCCTCCATGTAGCCCAGGATGAGATTTCTTTGCTTCTAGAACTTGAATTTCTTTGGTTGATATTCATTACCCAATTATTCATTGTGCTGGTGCCTGAAGAGACTGCATATTGGGGAAGTACTCCCTCTCCTATCCCCTTGCCTCTCACTGTGCTGTACCTGTGACACACAGCTGAGCCCTGGTGCTCACAGCCTCACAACACCTTGGGCAGTTTGGAAGAATTTCTTGAGACAGCGATGGCTTAGTTGTTCTGAGCTGTTGTCCCTCTTTGCTGTTGCATTAGAGTCTCTATCAGCCCTGTACCTCAACTGTTAGGGAGTCTAAAGAGGCAGAGTTGCCTACTTTAGGGAGGGCATTAGCTGAATGCAAATGAAGCTACAGATCCTTTTACTTTGTAGAGCAAGGCTTAAACTCTTTCAAGATGATGCCTTCCCCCTTTTGTCCATTCAGCACTGACTGCTGGATCTTTCCAGGAAGTATTCTTGTTCTGTTGCCCCAGAAGTGAGGGCTGGATATCACAAGGTCAGAGGTCTTTGCTACCAGTGGCAGGTTGAGACTGATTGCTCAAAACCACTAGCTTTCTACCAGGCACCAGGGGGACCAGGGGCAGAGAGGAAACATTCAGGTGCTGCAAGAAGAGATTCTGCATTAAGGAGGTTCAAACTCAACCTCTTCTCTCTGTAGCTAGCAGAGTGGCTGGTTCTATATGGCCTTTGGAATTCTGTTCCTTTGAAGAGGGTTGTCTCCCTTGTCTGTCTGTCTGTCTGGAATTTTTTTGTATCTCAGCTGAACATGTCATTGTGCTATGCTTGGGCTGAGGTGGGTGGTGAAGCCAGGTTCTTTTGTGCTAGGGAGTTTTACACCTGATGTTCTTGCATCCCAGATTAAAAAGGCAGAAATGGACCGCAAGACGCTGGACTGGGAGATTGTAGAGCTCACTAATAAATTGCTTGATGCCAAAACCACCATCAATAAACTGGAGGAGCTCAATGTAAGTGTCGGTCTGCAAATGGTTGTGAAAGTGTATGAAGTGTGGGCTTCTCCTTTTGTTCAAAGTCATTAGTGTAAAGGAGGGCATGAATGACTCCAGTGTGTATGAAAGTGCAGGAGCTGTACACAACAGTAGGGACAGACAAATGGAAATAGGTCTGCGGGGTTGAACAGGGAAGAACTTATCTTCAAGTTTGATGTATTTGCTCTTTTGAGCTTAGGGTTTGACCTGAGTCTGGGCTGTACCTGTGGAGGGTTCGTTTACTCTAGAGCTGGGAGGGAGCTGATGCCTTTTCTATACCATTAATATAGAGGTTTCTGGATCTGGTGCTTGATTCTGTTAACTGCTCTCAACTCCTTCCAGTCTGTCTGCAGCATCAGACATGGCTGAGAACTGTGGGATGGGAGAGAAAATCTGGTGGGACTTCTGGGGGTGATTCAAATCCCCAGAGGGAGACACACAGTGTATCCCCAGCAGGTTGATACGCTGAGAGAGTATATGCAGGCAGCAAGGACTGGAGTTGAAAGGGACACCTTGGCTGAGTTGTAAGGAAATAAATATGCAAAAGTGTGGAGAGGAGGGAATGGCAGTGCCCTCATGAGTGATTCATCAGATGTCTCCTCTGGCTTACGTTCAAGCTACATCTGGTCAGGTGGTGCCTTTTTGGGTAAGAGATTGGGCCAGTCTAACAGTGTTGCACACCTGTGCCCTCTCTTGCAGGAGCGCTATCGACAGGACTGTAACCTTGCAGTACAGCTGCTCAAGTGTAACAAGTCTCACTTCAGGAACCACAAGTTTGCTGATGTGAGTAGCAATCCTGCTGAGGTGGGGAAGAAGAGCTCATGGGCTTTGCCTGCATCTTACTTTCTCCAGCTTTCTCCACAGGGCTGCTGGCCTCTCATCCTTCAGCATCAGAGGTGGAGAGAGGCTGCTATTCCCATTCCCACTGAGAAGGCAGCACAGAGCTTCTGCCAGCTCCTCTTTCATGACAGCTCCATTTCACAGTTCAGCCAGGAGCTGTTATAAAAAGCACAACAACCTTGAATTTGATAGCCTGCTGGGTGTGTGCTGGGAGCTGGCAGGAGGACAGACCTCTCTCTTCCTCTGCTCCATCCTTTTCCCTTTCTCACCTGGCCACATGGAAGGGCCATACTGCCTCATAAGAAGTCAAGCAGCAGTAGTCTGGCCTGGCTTCACTTACTAGTCTGAGGAGAAATGTGGGAGGCAGCTACAGGGTGCTTTCTAGGCCTTCCGAACAGGAGGAGCTGGTAGCAACTCACTCCCCCTTGTGGGGAGGAATGCGGATGGGGGAGTTCAGCTCATCCTGCCCTCAGATGAGCAAAGATGAGGTTTAGGTCTTTCACATTAGTAGCATAACTTCTTTGGTTGAAAGTATCATTCGGGCCCTTACCCCAGCTCTCCCTTTGCCATACCTCTAGTCTCTCTTCCTCTCAGCAAAACTACATGCTTGTCTTTTTTAACTTAGCAGGTGACCAATATGTCACCCTCCCTCATTGTGTCTCAAATTAGCACTCTTGAGGTCAGTGTATCAGTTACTGCTGGGGTAACCTTGACCTCTCTCACAGCTGTCACCCCTCTCTGGAGCTTTGAATTCTGCCTCCCAGAGTGCTGTGTTCCACATGGCTGCCACTGGAGGGGAGTTGGTGCTGAGCAGCTGTGCAGACAACCTGCCTCACAGCCAGCTGCTGTCATGCAGTGTGCCCTGCACGCCCACGTTTGGATGCAGTTTCCTTCTGGCTGTGATGGAACAGACCTTGCTGTGCCACTGAGTGGCTTGGGAATCTCTGCTCTTTGCTTCATGCTGCATATCCCTGTGGTGACCAACGTGAGGGCAGCTGGGCAGGGTGATGGGGAGAACAGTAGTACCCATTTGCAGAAGAAGGGATGGTGTTTACTCCCTAGTGAGACCCCAGTCCTACAACTTTGGTGATAAGCCAGCCCCATGTTTGCCTCTCTGAAACAGAGAGAGTGAGGAAGTGGAGTGACATGGTGAAGTTGGTAGGAACAAGGCAAAGCATCGATCCTGGTCTGTGGGCAGGCTGCCAACACAGTATGGCTGCAATTACCCATTCAGGGAGCACTGTGGATATCAGCACTTGGGGCTGTAGAGTCACTTCAGTGCAACCACCAGCTGATTTTCCACAGATCAATAGCATGCACTGGCTGGGCCTTGTCTCTGTAGTCACAGGCATGTGTGCTGTCTTTTCCTGTTCCCTTTGCTAAATGGGGCCTGTGAACCACAGCCTAGAAGTGTGACTGCTGTGACAGCTTGAGAGCCTTGTTAGTCCCCCATGGGGTAGGTTTGCTTTGGAAAAAGATACTTTCCTGAAGGCAAGGTAGGTGAATGTTAGGGTCAAGAGAAGGAGTACAAAATACACACGTAGGTTGGTTGGAAAAGGCAGATTATTTGGAACTAAATGGCTTGCATGGCAGCCTCTTTCTAATGTCCTTTTTCTTCTCCCTAGCTTCCCTATGAGCTGCAGGACATGGTCAATAAGCATTTGCACAGCACTCAGGAGTCTGCAGGCACTGGCCAAGAGGCAACCCACACCTTGGCTCCATCTGATGTTGTGCCCACCTCAGTCATCGCCAGAGTCTTGGAGAAACCAGAATCTCTGGTTCTGAATTCAGCCAAGTCTAGCAGTGGCAGCTGTCCCATGGCTGAGGATGTCTTTGTGCATGTGGACATGAGTGGAGCCCTTCCCGATGCCTGCAACAGTGCAGGGCAGATGGGAAAGGAGGGAGGAGATGCAGGGAAACAGCAGAATGGTGGCTGCAAGCCACAGAGTAGTGTGGAAAGTGTGCCTGAGGAGGTGCCTGCCTTTGAGAAGCTAAGCCCGTACCCTACTCCTTCACCTCCCCATCCTATGTACCCAGGGCGCAAAGTGATCGAGTTCTCTGAGGACAAGGTAAGGATCCCAAAGAACAGCCCCCTGCCCAACTGTACGTACGCTACACGCCAGGCCATCTCCCTCAGCCTGGTACAGAGCGAAGATGAGAGCTGCGACAGGCACCGGACACTCCCCAGCAGCCCTGCTTCAGAAGGGCGCCATTCAGCCTCCAGCTGTTCCTGTCAGCAGTCCCCCAAAGCAGCCAGAGCTCATGGCTCTTCCCAGAGCAGCCCATTCAGCAGCCCTCCCCAAATTCCGAGCGCCTTTGCCAGTTCTGCCAGCTCCGAGGAGGACCTGCTGGCTAACTGGCAGCGTATGTTTGTGGATAAGGCACCCCCCACCTCAGAGCGAGTGCTGATGAACCGCACGGCTTTCAGCCGTGACACAGCCCCCGAGCTCCAGAAGAGGTTCAGCCGCTCCATGCAGGAGCTGGGTAGGGCAGCCTCGGCTTACTCAGATGGCGAGGAATCTGCGCAGAGCTGCAGCTGGACCGTGAGCCGGGACTCAAGTGTGGACACAGACAGCACTGAGTCCAGAGCCCGCAGGAGCCATTTCTCCTCAGACTACGGTACAGATTTCTCCCAGGATGAAGCCCAGAAGCTGTTGCATGAAAGCGGTGGAGGCACTGCTGAGCCCGAAAGCCCCTCACCAGAGAAGCATAAGGACTATGTGGACCTTGGCTTGCCTGAGAGCCCAGCTGAGGAGAGACAAATGCTGCTCCAGGGAAACGAGAGCAGCCAAGGAGGTGCCCAAGAGGAAAGCGGAGAAGGCAGGGTCAAGCCTCCTTTCAGTAGGCCACACCGCAGCCCCAAGAGGATGGGGGTCCACCACTTACATCGCAAGGACAGTCTGACGCAAGCCCAGGAGCAGGGCAACCTTCTTAGCTGAGTCAGAGCAAGAAGCAGCCACACTACAGAGCTGTGAGATACCTCTGTCAGTCCACCTGAGGGAGAAGCCTCCCTTACTACCCTCCTCCCAGGGGAGGCTCTGCTCTGATTTTGTATTTATTCTCTTTTGCTACCTGGAAGAGCTGGGGTCTCCCTTCCCCGGCACCTCAGACCTGCAGTACTAGCACACACAGTGTGCAGAAGCACACCCGCTGCCCTGACACACTCGCAGCTCTCTTCACAGCCTCACACTGGTGCCTGTACCAGAGTTAGTTCTTGGTACCCCTCGTCCTGGTGCCTGTGCCTCTTTTTGCTCTCATTCCCCTTCCTCCTTCCCACTCAGGTACCTGAGGCCCTGGGTGCTCTCGTGCTGTTTGCCCGCAGCTGCTCTGCTCTCTTTTAACTTGTGCCAACAGGGCAGAGTGCCTGTGTGGTGGTGTCTGATTCCCTGGGAGCCCCAGGGGCCGTGAGTGGGGCACGAGGACTCTCCCAGCGGATGGCTGTGTGCCGTGGGGATGTGCTGGGGTTGCTGGTGTCTCATTTTCCTGCTGGGTTTTGTTTTCCCAAGCTGCCCCCTGGGTGTTTCTCCAGAATCTGCCTCTGCAGGTCCCTATCTCATGTCTCCAGTATTGGGCTCAGCACCTGGCCCCCAGTGACGTGATGCACAGGTGCTGGTGCTGTGGTGTTGGGGACGGGTGCTGCCTGCTGAGGTGGTTCAGGGAGGCAGTGCCTGCTGGGAGCTGGGGTTTGTGTTTGTGTGTCTCCTCCCTCACACCTCTTCCCCCGCTCTCTGTGCTGTTGTTTTGTTTGAACGGTTCTGATGCTTTGCTCTTGGGTGGGCTTCTTTCTTCTTTCCAAGCCTTTGTTTTGGGGTGTTTTATTTTTCCTTTCTCCCCACCCTGCATAAACAGACACAGCCGTTGGCAGCCAGTCTGATGCCTGCACTGAGGGTGTGTTGAGGAGGCTCAGCTATCAGAACTTCGCTTCCCTCTGATCCTGGCCCCCAGCCTGCAGAACCCCCTCCAGAGTCAAGAACAAGGTCTTGCCCTGGGCAAGCAAGGCGTGAAGGATGCTACCGGGCTTTTCTGGGCAGGGCTTGGTGCAGGGCCAGCAGGGAAGCTAGGGCAGCGTGCTGAGGAGCTGCTCCGCGCAGATGCACTACCTCATGGCTCGGCAGCAGCCCTTCCCCAGGGTCTCCCTGCACGCCCCCTTCTCCAGGGGGTCCAGGCTGGCTCTGGTGCTTCTCTGGGGCCTCCCTTTTTGGGTTGGGCTCTCTGCGTGTTTTTCCTAGCGTAGTGTGATACTGTGTGACTTTTCTTCTCAGTCTTGTGTGCTCAGTGTCTTGTTGCGGGGGGAGGGAAGGGGAGAGGTCTGTAGATGTAGGTATTCTTTTGAGGGCTTCCAAAGCCCAGGCCTCCTGTTTTAATTTTGTCCTGTGCCCTTGTCTGTCTGGTGTGTCTTGACTCTCGTGGGTGTGTGGAGCAGAGAACAGTCCAGTTCCCTGCACCATACCCCCTTCAAACCCTGCCCTCAGCCTGCTGTCTGGTTTTTGAGTTGGGTTTGTGTTGTCCTCCCACCCTACACCATGAGGGTTCTTCACTGGGCTGGAGGAGAGCATTCCTCTTTCCAGGAGGGAGCATCTGTTCATATGCTTACCTCAAGATGTGCAGCCAAGGGCTGCTGGGGGCCCTGCACCCCTCCCCAAACCCCTGTCTCTGCAAAGGGCTTGCAGCTGGGGCCGGTCAGGGCTTCAGCTTGAGCCTGGAGGCTCCAGGATCAGTGAAAGGGAGCTGCAGGTCTCTCTGGCAGCTGTGTAGGTTACTTTATGTACACTGGGTAGAGCTACTGCCTTGTTTCCCACCTGGAACAATTGTGGAGCTGGGTGCCACCCTCTGGTGGGGAGGTGGGACTTGGTATTTCACTGCAGTATTTTGCCTGGTCCCTGTGCAGACAGGCTGGTGCTGAGAGCATGAGCTTCCTCTGAGCCTGCAGAGAGTTCATCTCCCATGTCCCAGTCATGGGGGGGAGGTCCTTGTGTTTGCTGTCATCAGCCACTCCACTGCTGCATTACTTTTGTTCCTCTGCAGCATTGCTGAGGGTTTGCATCTGCAGCAGATGCCAGATCCTGCCTCATGGCTGTAAGGTTGGATGCTCACTGAGTATGCTGCTCTGGCTGTGAAGCTGCTGGTGGCCTGCGGTGGGGGAGGCATTGCCCCTCAGGGCTCAGCCCCATCTTCCCCAAATCCTGGCATGCTAGTCAGCGGACAAAACTCTCTCTTGCTGAGGCAGCTGGTGCTGATGGTGCTGAGCAGAGGCAGCCTCCCTCTGCTTTTGGTCAAGGTAGACTGAAAAGCAAAACGGTGGAGAAGTGGAGGGGTGGCAAAGTGATGCCCAGTGCCTCACCAGCCACTTGTGCTTTGCAGCATTAGGCTGCTGGCAGAGGTTGAGGTGGAGTGGTGGCCTCAAGGAGCAGAGCCCTCTCTCACCCTGTGGGCATGATGTCCTCTGCACTCCTGCCCACCTCCAGCAGTATTGGCTCTGGGGCCTTGAGCTCATCCCACTTCCAGTGTCCCAACTCCAGACTGTTAATCTGTAACTAATGTGTTTTTTTCTGAGATTTTCAAACTGATGTATATTTTAAGACCAGAAATAAACTATTTTAAAAGTAGATGGTAATGGCTATTGACTGAAATAGGCCTGAAAATTTTGATTTTGTTATTTATCACTATACTGTTCTTAATCCTAGTTAAGACCTGGACTGGAAGGATCCTGAGCATGTGAGGGAGCCAAGCTACATGTGCTACAGTGTCCCAAGTTTGCTGAACTGTGTGCCACCCATTAGCTCTTCCAGGGAGAGTGATCCTGCGACCTGTAAGCTTGTACTGTAAGCACCCTCACTGTTACTCCTAAGAATTCTGCCTACCCTATTTAACGTATTTTGCTGGCTGTCCTGGCTGATCTGCTTTGGCAGACCTCTGTGTGCTGATCTAGTGTAGGATGAGATACAGCTAATCCTTTTAATAGTTGTTGGTTTTCTTGAAGCCGCAGCTCTTGGAGTCATCTGAGAGTATCAGTTATCCACTTCAGAAACTGAGTGACATGGGACCATGTAGCATACCACCTTGCTGGATTTTCTAAGAGGTTTATAATTCTAGAGTCAGTATTTAGTGTGAGGAGGGAGGACTGGGGTTGACCAGACATACCCCAGACAGGAAGCCCTCTAAACATGAAACAGAGAGTTCCTGCAGGATGCTGATATGGACACTCGGAAGTGTTTCCTTTTCACGTTGATGGGCGATGCAGAGGGCAGAGGGCTGTGATGAATTTTCCTCCATCTCCCAAGTTACGCTGCCTGTGCATTTCTTACCTAGTATGCAAGGCATAACACTGGAAAGAGTTTCTTGTTTCTTTGTCCCCGTAATTAATGATTTTATTCCTTGTTACCTTGAGTAGCAGCTGCTGCCACAATTTAATCTTCTAGCCTAATCTGAGCCTTGAAACACGATCTTCCTTGTCAGCAAGGGACGCTTGGCCAAGCAGCGCAATCCGCAGTGCTGGTGCAGGCTGAAGCCTTCGGCAGAGCGTGCACGGCTGCTGCCAAGCTCCCTGCAGAGCCAGACTAGCCTAGCCCGCGGCCTCCTGGGCCGAGGGAGGACCTGGGGAACAAAAAATTGGGCTGCCCGACCTCTCCCCAGGGCCAGGGCCGGGCCCGGGCGTCGTGGAGCCTCGGGAAGCGTGGGGAGAGCTCATGTGGCGGCAGGCGAGGGGCTCGCGCCCCCTGCCGGCGCTCCGGGCCCACAGCTGCCCGCGCCCGGCCCCTGCCCGTACCTGCCGGTCCCTGCCCGTACCTGCCGGTCCCTGCCCGTACCTGCCGGTCCCTGCCCCTACCTGCCGGTCCCTGCCCCTACCTGCCGGTCCCTGCCCATACCTGCCGGTCCCTGCCCAATACCTGCCTGTCTCTGCCCGTCTCTACTGGCCCCCGCCCCCCTGGGGTCGCAGAGTGGCGGAGGCGGACGCTGCCACGAGTGGTGCCACCACATCTGTGACCTTTATAAAACTCTCATCGCGACAGCAGTACAAGCGATAGAAAGGACATCTCTTATACACATCTGAATAAATACAGCCCACATCCTCTGGGTGCAGCCGGGCATGGGGGGTGGCAGGGCAGCGTGAGCTACACATGCAGCGACAGGACAATCACAAGCGGCCAACGGGGCGTGTGACAACACAGACGTGTGTAGAGATTCGCTCGGACCAAGCTCCTGTGCTCAGAGAGCCGAGGGAGGCATCAGCAGGAGGTGAAATGCGTGAGAAGAGGACTGGGAAGCCCACCGGAGGCTGGGGCTGGCAGGCACGGTGCTCTTCTCGGCAGAAGCAGGCAGGGTAGCCCAGCTACATTTCTGTTTCTGCTAAGAGGCTGTCACCAAGACCTGACGTCATCAGAACCATCTGGGAACTGGAATCTGTGTCGAGAGAGAGAGAAAACCATGAGCTGTTGGGGCTGCCAGAGAGTGCGGGGCTGTACTTCAGATCCAGAGGTGAGGATGAGGAATTAGAGCCCCATAGGGTGGGAAGAGAATTGCTGAGAGAAGTGTGAGATTAAGTAGGAACTGGGCCTACTGCAGCCATGCAGCAGAAGAGAATTGATGTTTGGGGAGGGGGAGAAAGCAGAGACAGCAGCAAGAGGCCAAAGGAACATCAACTCTGAGTGCACCCCACATGCAGGTGATACTGGTTGTGCTGGCCCAGCTGTGCCTGGTCCTGCTTTAAATCTGCACTCACTGAGTGTTTTTCAGCTAGAGAGACATGTCCAGGTGGGATGGGCTCTCAGGCTGCAAGCCAACCAAAACCACCTAGGGTGGTGGTGTTGCCTTCCCAAGGGCTGGCAATGCAGTGGGCAATCAGCCATTTTACGGCAGCAGAGGCCTGCACTGACTTTCTGCACTGCATGAATGGAGGGTTTGTGCAGCCCTCCCCTGCCTGCCTTGGGGAGGTGAGGGCAGCTTGCTGGCTCTGTCATGGCTCAGAGCACCATCCAGGAACACTGTGATTCTCCCCACAGCAATTGAATCAACTGCAAGGAGGATGGGCCCACATAACAAATAAGAAACTCAACAGGGTACCAGTTTCCCATCCAGAAGCCTTTTCAAACAGAAAAAAAATTCTGGTTTTTTCCTGGATGGGAGGTAGGAGATCTCTAGTGGCAATTCTACACATTCAAAACTGCTGCAAGGGATCTCTGTTTTGGGAATCAGTTTCTGGAAACTGGATTCAAAACTGTCACTAAATGATTTTTGTGGCTTTAATAGATGAGGATCCAGATGTTTTGAGGCTCAAGGATTGGTTGTACTTGTCTGCTGCTAGTCTGAGATGAGAGTTGTGAGGGGTGAAGGACAAATGAAGGTAAAAAAAAGCAAACCCTCAAACCAGCTGGATCACAAGGTAGGCATGACAATATACAATATTGTATATACAAGCTATACAGAACAGGCTACTGCTATCACCATAATAACTTTTTTTCCATTACAAGACAGACTGTGGCACCTGGCTAACCCCTCACGTGTTTGGGACGCAGCAATAGGAATAGCTGATGCTGTGCTGATTTGCAGGGAGGTTCTGGAAACAGTGAGGAATGACACAAGTTTTGGCTAGGATATCTGGCAAAGGCCCCCAAGATCTTTAATATTCCTGCCCTTGAGTTTTAAGACTTTGCATAAAGATTTCGTTCCTGCAGCATCAGGAAAAAGGCCTCAGAGGTACTGTTTCTACTCTTTGCAGCAGCCGCATTGTCCTTGGAGGCTCCCTTTCCAAGAGCGGCTCAGCCCAACGCTATTTAACATGAAGGTCACACCTGGAGGCTGTGTGTATTCCGTGGAGGTTGTGTGTATTCCAGGTCACAGGGCAAAGGAACAGACCCCATTCACCAACCCCACCGCAAGAGGCCAGTGGCCCTGGAAACACCCCAGACACCCCAGTTCCTTCCTGCCAGCTCCTGCCCCCATCCCAGCTCCCAGAGCTCTTACTGTTCTGGCAGATCCAGGGGTTCTTCTCCCTGGCTGTGACTTCGTGAGCCTCTGTCTCCTCCTCTTCCTCACCCTCTGAGAGAAGATCAGAGATCTGCTGCTGCAGCTCAGGACTAATGTTGTTCTCTGCCAGGATGAGTGTCCGTAGGGCTGTGGGGTAATTCTCTACCATGTCCAGCAAGGTCTGGGGGGAGAGTGGGATAAACGGGCTGACAAGCAGAACAAACAACAGCTACACTGAGCAGAAAGAGTGTCAGTGCTTTGTCTCCCTGCAAACTCCAGCCCTCCTCTTACTTCTACCTTCCCTTGGCCTTGACCTCCCTTCATCAGGCTTTATGAGAGACTGAGGACTTCCTATCTTTCTATGAGAAGAGCTGAGCTTGGATTTCCTGGCTCTATCTAGAGAAGAAGGGACTGCTCTACACCCTGTTGCTGTCACACATCCAGGTTCATTTCCTCTTACCCCTGGGAGCTGGAGCTCTGAGAGGAGAGCCTGTGCTACTGAGCCTTTGCCAGTATTTGTCCACAGAGCTTTAGCTCTGGTCGTCAGTCAAAAACGCAACCCCTTCTTCCAAGAACACAGCCAGGGGAAAGCAAGAACACCTCTGGGCACAGGGAGGGAAGGGGGTGCATGTGGACTCTAATGTGTGGTTGGAGGCAGGTGTGGGTCCTAGGGCCTCTACAGACATCCCAGACCTGTGCCCTTGAGATATCAGTGATGTAGAGTAACTGTGGGCTCTCATACCTGGGCTGACTGGTTGGTGAGTCCTGTTCCCTCCAAGTCCAGCACTTCGAGGGTTCGGCTGGAGGCCACAGCGACAGCAAGCATCCCGGCTACCTGGTCACCTGTGGGACAAGCAAACCAGGGCTGTCAGCAGTGCCTGCCTTCCCTCATGTAATACCACATGCCCTCATGAGCCTGGGATCATGGGAACATCCTCTGAGTATTTCTGCCATCAGACAACCTTCCAAATCTGTTACCTTGTGGTGGAAAGAAAGCTGTTAATTGAGAAAAGAGACAAGGAAAGGGGCACCATTTTGTGGTTATGGGAGCAGTCACTGATTATCAGGTGGAGCATGAAGGAACACAGTGAAATTGGGTTTTTTCCCCACGTAATCGTATATTCCCAGATCTCCTTCCTCCTCAAGGAGGCAAGGACCTTCAACAGTCCCTGTAAGGCATCCCAGACACAGAATAGGAACTGAATACTTCAGTCTAGAGGAAGGCTGGAGCCAGACAGAGGACTCTGCACCAGTTGCCAGACTGACTCCTGACCCCCTGGAAAGAGGGTAGACTTTGAGCGGGGATGCAGCAAGACCAGGAGCATTAAAGATTGATGTTGGTGAAGAGACAAGACCAGTATGTTCTGACATTCTCTGGCGAGTACCAAGATCCCATACAACTGTGACACCTTCTCTTGGAACAAAAACCAGACTGCTGTCAGGTAACATCCTGGGGCATTTCCTGCCCAAGAGGAGGTACCTGGTCAGACAGAGGGCCCTGGGAGAGGCTCTGTTTGCAGACAGGGTGAGGAGGGGTGCATCCTGCTAATGCTCAGGGAGGCACGGCCCAATCTCCTCCTCACCACCTTGCAGCAGAGCGGGAGAGAGTTTGTTTCTATGGCAACGAGTGCCAGGCTCTCCTCCTCCTCCCTGCTCCTCCAGGAAGATGAAGGGGGGAGCGCGGGGACATACTGCATCTGCCAAGGCAGCTTCGGCGCCCAGGGCTTCAGGAACAAGGAAGACTTGAAGGGTCAAACGTGACGACAAAGGCAGTGGAGCAGGCAAGACACAACCTCCTTTCTGCACCTCCCTGCAGGGCATGTGGCCACCTCGCACAAGCACAGCCGTAAGGGCAGCTTCCCCTACAGCTGAAGGTGCCTGGCAGGGTGAACTTGCTGCTGGGGATCAGAGGGCACCAATGCAAGGAACTGCCCCATCCTACTGTTGATGCTCTACTGCCTTTCCAGAGCTTGGTCCCCAGCCACCCACTGGTGCCAGTTGCACAAACGCTGAGAGGCAGGAGTGCAGCATGCCCTGCTCCTCCTCCCTGGCCCCCAGCTTACCTAGGGGGTTGTAGTCCAAGTTCAGCACGCGGAGCTGTGAGCTGTGAGCCACTGCAATGGCTAGGCGGCCCCAGCCTTTGCTTGTGATGCCTGGGTTGGCGCTCAGTGTTAGCTCTTTGAGGCCTGGAGAAGAGAGAGAGAAGCCAAACCAGAGCCTTAGGGTCATCAAAGCAGTCACAGGAGAACTAGTTCAGCTCATTAGAATAGCTTTGGGTTGTGTCCCCTGTTCTCTGTTGGGCTTAAGGGCTTGGTTTGTTCTGTCAACTATCATCACATATTTCAGTGATCAGTGAAATATTTCACTGCCTTCAGCTGTAGCCCTTCACTTATCCATGCTGCCCTATTTATCTGCTCTCTCAACCTGTGTCCTGCTTACCCTAAATAGCAAACTCAATGGAAACAACTAAGGGGTGTGTGAGACAACTGATGGGGCAAAGAAGGTGGCATGAGGTGACAGGCTGGAGAGAGGATAACAGGGACAGTAGGCTCTGAAGCCTGCACCTGGGAGGGGTGGCTAGCAGAGATAACAGCATCAGTGGCATTGTGAGCACACAGAGGAGGAGGCTCTGGGAAAAGGTGGAAAGCACTTTGAGAGTCAGAAGAAAGGAGTGTTATTACCTCAGCCCATGCCAGCTCTCAGCTTGACTGGGTCACTGGCCTCACACCACTAAAGATCATTCCCTGCAGACCTGAGTCTTGGCACTAAGGCTATGACCATGCAACTACACATTCATGGAGTGCACCCACAAATGGGGACAATTCCCAGGCACTGATAATAAAGCCAAGTGCTGAGAAGCACACAATGTAGTTACCTACGGTTATTATCAACACACAAATGTAAAATAATAAATTCAAAGTCCAAGCTACCCCTCTATCCAGTTTCAAATGCTGCTGACATGAACCAGTAGCAACCTGTTAGTCCCTGAGCTCCAAACTGCCAAGGGGACAGATCAGTAGCAGAAAGCCCAAACCTGCCCAAGGAATCCACTCCTCTTTTGCTTGGCTTTTCTGCTTTTCTTAAGTTGGGGGAAAGAAATTCCTCAGCCGAAGAAAACCATAGAGGCTGCCTCCTTCAGGGCAAAGAATTTACTGATGTATGCATCTGCTCTATGCAAGCTCCAGTGGTCATTGAGCAGCGAGAGGGACTTGGTGCTTACCAGACTTGGCCCCATCAGGCGGCAGGAGCCCACAGATAAGGTTGATGCCTTCATCACCCAGCATGCAGTCTCCTAGATCCAGAGCCACCAGCGAGGGGTGGATGGAGAGAGCAGGGTTGAGGAGGGCCAAGCCTGCATCTGTCAGGGGACTCCCATGGAGGCTGTGCAGGTAAAAGGGAAAATTACCATGGAGTCTTCTTCCTGGGGGCTAACTTACTTGACGGGGAGGGAGAAGCAGACGAAATGAGGTGGGTGACAAATACTAACCCCAAGTGGGCAAAAAGCGCTGGGTAGCCTCTGCTGCAAGGGTCAGCTGGCCGCTGCAGTAGCCCTCCTCTCCCGGCCGGGACGAGGAGGTGCAGGGAATGCCAGCGGGGAGGGGCAGCCCCACCGCCGGCAGCCAGGCTGGGGGGCCGGGACTGAGAGGCAGGGCCATGCCCAGCCGGCGGGGGCAGAGGTGGCTCCCTCCCAGCCAGGTGTCGGGCAGGGTCTTATCCTCAGCAGCGTCAAGGGCATTTTCCCTCCGACAAGACTCAAATTCAGGGGCTGGCCCCGAGCTGCAAGTCCCCCGAAAGAGCCGTGCCCTCCCGGTAAGGGGCCAGGGCCCCTCCGGCAGCCCCCGCCCCGGTGTACTCACAAGAGGGACTGGACGGAGCGGTTCGTCTTCAGGGCCTCGGCCAGCTGCTTGACACGGTTGATGTTGGAGACGATGCCCAGGTTGAGGTTGAGCTGGGCGAGGGAGCGGGACTCGGCCACCCCGCGGCAGACGTGCCCGAAGTCCCGCTCGGAGAGCTGGCAGCCCCGCAGCGACAGCAGCCGCACCGAGTTCTCCCGCAGGCTCTCGCAGATGTCCCGGATCTCCGCCCCCGACAGCGTCTCCCCGGAGATCTGGATGGACCCCGGCAGCATCTTCCCCCGGCTCGGAGAGCCGCCGATCCCGGGGCCGCGCCGCCCGGGCGCCGGAGGGG
>WBMZ01010014.1:0-20849 GCA_013400975.1 Atrichornis clamosus
TGGGGGCAGTGATCGGGGGCGGGTTGCAAATGTGGGGGGATTTAAAGGGAAAAGGATCCTAGGGGGGAGCCCTGAAGAGGCACTGAGGAGTCCTGAGGGGCTTGAGCGGGGTCATGCTTTGGACGATGAGAGGGGATTGGGGGGTGAGGGGTGTCTTTGGAGGTCCTGGATATGGGAGACCCTTCGGTGTGCAGGGCCCGGGGGACCCTGAAGAGACGTGGGATGTCCTGGGGGGTGGCAGATACGGGACCTCAGGGGTTGGAGGAGCCTTGGTGGGTCCTGTGGGGGACCCCTGAGGCGCTGGGGAACCCCCATAGTTGGACTCTGCTTTCCAGGGTGGGGAGGGTTTGTGCTCATGACTCTGATGGGGGGGATCCAGAGGGATGTGGGGGGGCTGTAGATGCCCGTGGGGGTGGGGGTGAGGTGGGGAACAGGGTCTGCAGGAGGGCGTGGGGTCGGTGACTCCCATGGCACTGAGTGAAGTGAGCAGCAGGAACATGCAAACATCAGGAATGGGAAAATTTAAGGAGTTTGTTTTGAAGTCAGACGCAGGGTTTGATTCCCACGGGGAGCTGAGGGCTCTGACTCTGAGCTGGGGGAAGTTGGGAGGGTTCACCTGCACCTGCTCACCTTTCCTGGCACAGTGGGATCTCTCATGGCCTCTCAACTCGGAGCTGTTCCCACTGCCAGGAGCCCCTGGGATTGTCTGGCTCAGGTGTGACCGCACAAACTCCTTGTTCTGCTCAGCTCGCCCTGTTTTGCTCTTCCTGCCCCTTTTTTTGTCACCTCTTCCCCGACTCCCCTGTTATCCCTGTGGAGGTGTTGCCTCTTGCCCTGTTCAGGTCCCTCTAAGGACGACATTCCAGGTGTAAAAGTGGCACCAACTGCAGTGAACTTCCCAGTTCGTCCTGCTTGTTGGGCAGGGGCTTTCCTCCTCCGGGGATGATCCAAAGGGATTCTCCAGTTCTTGGCAAAACGCTTCACAAATAATTGTCCCTCAAACGCTGCCGGCTCCGGAGAGGAATCCAGCAGCAGTTCCGACCGCTGGCTGGGTTGGATGATTTTTTGCGTTGGGGTTTTCTCAGCGGAGACCAAGAATAACTCCAGTGTTCAAATGCGGAGGAGAAGTCTGTGGGAGGTGGGCTGAGCAGCCAAATTCCCGTTTGGAAAACAGGGAGAGTTAACATCCTCTTTTCCTTGAAGCCAGAGCTCACATTCACCTCCTGTGGCAGGAGAGGGGGAGTCCTGCTCTGGTTCCGATGGCTCCGGGAGTGCTGGAAGGCTCGGAGAACCCACCAGCCTCTCAGGAAAGGGTTTTACTCCTGCTCCCGCGAGTTAGTTGGGAATTGAGGAGTTGGGAGACCATTTGAGTCTCCAAGAGAGTCTCTTTCTGCTTTGAGAACCTGAAAGAAGCCCCTTCCCTACGGAAAGATTTCCGCAGTTGGGTGCCAGCCCTTGGAGATCCCAAGCTTTGGGACACTGGACACTTCCCCGTGTGTCCACCCTGCTCACTGCTGCACCAAGCTGCACGTTAATCTTTCCTCGGGAGTCAGTCCCTCCAGCTGTTATCCGTGTCTTCCTGACTCCCTTCCAATTTGCCAGTATCCCTGTGACGCCGAGCAGCTCGGAGCTGGACGTGGTTTGGAGCTCTGGGCATCGGGGCTTTCCTTCCCCCTGCTCGGTCTGGGGGAAGGAAAAGCTTCACACAAACTTCGGGAATGTGTTAAACCTCCCTCTTGAAATTCCTCTTTCACTCTGACTCTGCTCTGCTCTGGCCAGGGGCTGTTTCTGCCATGAATTTCTACTTATTCTTCCTCTTATTTCTGTTTTCTCGATATTCCTTATTTTCCAGTCTTCCCCAGCAGTTCCCAGCAGATCCCTTCAGTGCCCTGGTTTTGTTGGGTGTGATCTGAAGGTGTCAGGTGAGCACAAGGTGCTGAGCCCACCTTGGCAGGTGCAGGTGTCCTTCCTGCTTGGCACCTCTGGAAGTGCCGTGGGACCCGTGGGACACAGCTGGGAGGGACATGGCAGAAATAAAAGGCCGTGGCTTAAAAACGAACCCAGCTTCTCATTCCTGTCTTTATTCCCATCTCTTCTGAAATCCCCTGGAGCTGGGCTGGAGGAGAAGCTCTCAGGGTGGCTAAAAAAGGGATTGGGGATGTGCCCTGGAGAGGGCAGGGAATTCCCCGAGGCCGCTTTGGAAAATGGGGAAGTTGGAGAGGGGAAGCAGGAGCGGGTGGGTGGGGGATGGCCGGGGCCGAGTGACCTTTAAGATCCTTTCAAAGAAAGCAAATCCTCCTTCCCTGCATCCCGGAAGCCCCAGGAGCTGCTCAGGGCATCCTGCTCTTCCAGGGATGGGGAATGGGAGCTGCTCCCGTGGCGGGGCCGTGTTTGGAAGGGCTCCTTGGAGCAGGCTCCCTGTCCGTGGGGTGCTTTGTGCGTTGGGAAAGGATCTCTGCCTTGGGTTTGGCTTTGGGCTCGTTTTCTGCTGCATCACATGTGCTGCTGCTGCGCCTCTGCTTGGATTTATTTATCCTTTGGACTTTCTTGGGGCCTTTTTCTCCTCCTTCTTCTTTTCCTTCTGTATTCCTGGCACTGAGAATTGAGGCCAGATTTCCAAAACTGCTGTTCCCCCATGGTTTAGCACCAAACTGTGCTGCAGGCAGAGAGGAAACGCTGGGAGAAGAGAACCTTTTGGTGAGGGACCTTCAGGACTGGGGACCTGTTGCTTCCTGTAATTCATTGATTATTTTCTCCCCATTCCAAGTGATTTGGTTTCACAGTTTGGGCTTCCAGGGATTTGAAGCAGGGTGGGCTGAGCCAGGGCTTCCCTGGTGCTTCCTCTTAGGGCTGGAGGTGTATGGGAAGCTGCTCAGAGAGACTAAAACCAAAGCAGCTTTGCAGCCTCCCTTTGGATATCAAATGGATTCAATCAGCCCTCCCAGCACAGCTTTTGTCTGGATTCCTGCTTGGAATCCTCAGCGAGTCTCCTCGTTCTGCTCAGTCCTTGCCATTGTCCAGTTCTCCGAATGGCTTGGCCCCGACCTGGGAAGTTCTGGCTTTTCCCACGTGTGGCTGGAGTTTGGGCCTGGCCCGGCTGTGCCTCAGCCCTGCTCCCAGGTGAGCTGCCCGCCGTGAAGAGCACCAGCATTCCCAGTGTCCAGCCAGGGAGCTGCTCCGGTTGGTTTTCACTGCTGGGTTTTTCTCCCCCCTTCTCCAGAGCTGCTGTTCATGGGGTGTTTTGCTGCAATTAGTCTTGGCTCACGGGAGTTTGGCTTAATTGCTTCTCTGAAGATCCATTTCCTACTCTTCCAGCGGCTTCCTTGCTTTTTTTCCCCCCTCTGCTGTGCACCTGGGGCTGCCACCCCTCCCGTGCCTCTGCGTGGTGCACGCTGGAGTCAGGATTGGAACACCAGGAATCTGGGGCCTCCCCCAGCCCCAGCACGGCGGGGGCTTCACCCGGGCCAAGCCCAAGTTTAACACATTGGGGTTTTTTGGCTCTCACCCCCTCCCGTGCTGGGTGGTGGGTGGTGAACTCCCTGAGCCCCACGTTGCTGCAGGAGGTGAGCAGGGATTGGGAACGTGCTGGGCCTGGAGAGCCTGGAATGCTGCTGGCTGTCCCACCCAGGCGAGCGGAGCGGGGTCGTGGACAAACAAAAGCTGCTGTGCCAGTGGCCGGGGTTTCTCTGAGCTCCCTTTGTGGGCACAGCTGCCGAAAAACCCGAAAAGCACCGAGTATTCAGACTTTTTCCTCCCCTTCTCCCAAAAAAAAGACATTTGAGCTCCTTCAGGACGAAATTACGAGTTGTGCCTGGAGTGAAAGGAGAGCAAAGCTTGGAACGAGGGGGGTCTGGGAGGTCCCTTCCAAGCCAAACCATTCCGTGATTCAGAGCTCACCCCTTTTGGGGTGCCGCTGCCAGCAGAGCTCAGCACAGCTGGGGGGTTTTGTGCTCGTGGAGAACGTTTCCAGCCCTGCCTGGCAGCTCCCTCACGCCAAATACCTTCGGCACTGTTTGGAATAACAATCCTGCTCCGAAAGCCAACGTTCCCAGCCCTTGGCACGGGATGGACTTGGCAGCAGCCAGCACTGCCCGAGTGGGTGTATTTATACCTGTGTCGCCCGGCTGCCTTATCCCCTGGAACTGCTTCCAGAGGGGGCCCGGAGCTGGACGTGGCTTTTTGGGTGGCTGCCCAAAACCTCCTGTTGGTGCTGAGTCTGCTGAGGCGAAGGCAGCGGGTCTTTAATCACCCAGCAATTAATGGTTGCAATGACTTAAAATCGATTGTTTCTGGAGGTCCGGGCGGTCGTGTCCACGGCTGGAGGTGCTGGAGAGCCTTGGAAGTTTGGGAAACGAGGCTGAACTTCTGCTGGTGAAGGAGGAGGCTGTGGGCAGGGAAAGCTTTACTAATTAGTGTAATTAATGTGAAGTTTGCTTCTCCACTGTGCCACTGCCGGCGTGGCGGGATGTGCAGGCAGGCTTGGCATCCAGTTCTGCTCTTCCAGCAGTAGGAATATTCCCTGTTTTTTTTGTTTGTTTGTTGGGAGTGTTGGTAAAACAGAGCTGGATGGGCAGCAGAGGCAGATCGTCACCGGGGCGACAGCTGGGTGCCAGGTTTCCTGGAATTCGTGAATTAATTAAGTTGGGGTCCCGAAAATGTGACGGCAGAGACGCAGCGGAGCATCCAGGGCGAGGATGGGTGGTGTGAAGGCAGCGCTGGGGAAGTTTATCCACCTCCTCCATTGGGTTTGGGATCTTTCCGTGGCAGAGCTCGCTGTCACCTACCCGGAGTTCGTGGCGGAGCCCGGCTTTTCTCGCCAAATGGGATTTTTTGTGGCTGTGAGCCCGACTGTGGCAGCAGCTTAATGAGCAGGACCTTGTCTGGTGGAGGTGCTGAGGAATTCCCAAGGGATTCCTGTGGATGCCTCTGACCTTTGTTCTGTTTCCCAGTGTTTTCTGGCTGCTCTGTGTTTCCAGGGCCTGCAGCAGCCCCTTTAGGATGCTCGTCCTTCATCACGTTCACCTTTGAGTGATGTAAACTCCTACCCAGGAAATCGTGGCTTTGTTCACCACCAAAACACAGCTCCACTTAAACAACTCACTGTAATGCCTAGGATTTGCTCCAGAAAATCCCAGACACTGCTCCTATTTGGAATATTTCTTGCTCCCCTCTGATTTTAGGGCTCGTGTATCAAATTCCGGCGCCATAAAACGCGTGCGCCTCTGAAAGCTGAATAAAGGAAAGTGCCCAGGTGGGATGGAATAATGACAGGTGGGACAGAATATTTTTCCTTTATGACAGAGGAGCGTGGGGCCTCCCTGTCCTGTCCCCCCTGCTGCTGGTTCAGTTATTTTAATTCATGGACAGGAGTTTTATCCACAGGCACTCGTTTACATCCCAGGCTCTCCCGTTTCCCGCTCCAGGCAGCCCTGACTTTGCTCTTCCCTTAAAACCATCCACACACATTGCAGGGAAAAATATGTTCCAGCTCCGCTTGGCCTCTTATGTCTCATTTGCAGCAGCTTTTTTTTTTTTTTTCCTTGCTTTCATTGAAACAAGGGCTCTGAAGCGGTGAAATAATTTCAGGAAATGGGACTCCAGTTTCTGGGTCACTCAGGCATTTCCTAGGTAAAATACTGCGTTCTCCAAGGCCTGTGGTGGCCTCCTTGTAATTATCTGGGCTCGGTGAGGAGCAGTGGCTCTCGGAGGCTTTTCCTTCCTTCCTCAAGGCTGAGTTATTTCTCCCTGCTGTAGTAGATCTCCTTGTGCTGGCCCCGCTGGGAGCGCGGGCGCGGCCGGAGATGGATCGCTCCTCCTGAAGACGCGCGAGGCGATCCCGGATCCCGGGGGAGCCTGGGAGTCTGCCTTTGGAATCGCTGCTTGCTGGGCTGCGTGTGTTTGGCTGGTTGAGGTGTGGAAGGAGGAAGGAGAAGCTTTTTTTTTGGGTTTGGAGGTTTGGAGTCTGTGCCGCGTGCTTTGGCTGGAGCGGGGTTGGATGTGCCGGGCCGAGGCATCCCCTTGGGAATAGGTGGATTTGGGGTCTAACCAAGACCCGGGCTCAGCAGTGGGGGTTCAGTGGAGGCTTCTCTGACCTCAGGGCCTTCCCTGTAGTTCTTCCCGCCTTGGAGAAGGTCCTGGAGCAAGCAGTTGCCACCAAACAGCGCGTGGGGCTCATTGCAGTGTTGGGCTGGGTGCTGTGATTTGGGAGCTCCCGAATTCCCTGTCCGGCTGCTGCCAGCAAAGCCTGCTCTGGCCGTGGTCAGGGCCGTGCAGTTTGGTCTCTCCCTTGTCTCTGAGTGTAAAGTGACCTCAGGGACGTCCTGCAAAGTCCATCTTCCCTCCAGAAGCCAGAGGGAAGCACAACTTTGCCGTGTGAGCACCGGGAAGGTGCTGACTCGCCGGTTTACGTCGCATTTTGTCTCCTGTCCGTCAAAGGCTGTTGGACAGAGGCCTTTTGGTGTTAGAAATCTGCTCCTTGGCACCGAGCTGGAGGAACCCTGCCCGCTTCCAGGCGTGGTGTGCCAAGCTACAGCTGCCTCGGTGGTGTTCGGCGAGGATTAGTTACAGGCCGGGTTTGAGGAGCAGCAGCTGCTTCTCTCTGGGGAAGGGGGAGCGGGGGATGCTGTTCATGCACCCCAAACCCCGCAGTGCTCACCAGGCACTGAACACCAGCATCCTCAGCTTGCTGGGAGCACCAGAGGGGCCTCGTGAGGTCACCTGAGCTTTTCGGGGTTGGTCTCCCTTGCTTTTTTCCCATTATCCTTCCCTTTGTGCTGCCCGTGGTGCCAGGGTGACTTGGGACATTCCTGCTCCAAAGGCAGAGGCCAGGCCACATCTGCCCTGCAGGGTGGCCAGGCCAGGAGGCTCCCGGACATGAATCCACTTTTATCCTGGGAAACCCAACCCTGGAGGCAACGAGTGACACTTGGTTGTGGTAACGAGGAACTGGGGGGGTTGTAAGGAGTGAGCTGTGGGGTGTCCTTGGGGGAACTGGTGGGAGCTGAGCTGGGAGAAGCCTCCAGGCTGGCTGCAGCTCCCAGCTGAGGGGGTTTGTTGCTTTAACTGCAGGGAAAAAGCTTTTTCTGTCTGGGCAAAGCCTCCCGTGGCTGACGGGCCGGGCTGGGGCCCGCGTTATTCCCCTGGCTGGAGTTTGGTTCACGTTTGATAGGACTCTGACAATGGCTCCCTGGCTCCCACTGAGGGGAGGAGGGCCACTCCGGGGCCTGGCTGTGGCTTCCTGGGTGCTTGGCCCCTCTTCCCGAAGCACGTGGAAATGCTCTGCAGTCCCCGTGCTCCCGGGCGAGCCGAGGAGCAGCTCTGGGAGCCGCTTCAGGGCCAAGCACGTGTGAGGTTCGAGAGGTTCTGACGGGGCTGGCGACGCTCCAAGGCTTTTTTGAGGCACTTCCAAGCAAGAAGTTTGGGGTTTGCACATCTCTGACACCACTGAGGTGACGCTGCCCTGGCTATTTGGGGACCCTCCGGGAGCCTGAGCAGTGCTGAACACCCAGAAGGGTCCAGCCCCGGGGTAAGTGGTGGGACTTCGGGTGAGGTTCACTTGGTAATGGCTTGTTAAAGGCTGTGTGGCTGGGGGGGGGATTTGTTTCAAGTGGATCCCGTGCCAATATTCCAGTTTATACAGTTGGGTTTGCTTTATCAAGCTCGTGAAGCAGAAGGGCGTTCTGCCTCCAAAGCAGGTTTTATAGCCTCGGCTTTTGGCCTTCTTTCCCACACGACAATTTTAAGCCTCTTACAGCTTTTTGGTTACAAAGCAAACACTCTCGCTCCTTCCCTCACACCCCAAAATAACTTGAAAGTCAGAGTTTAGGCCTAAGAGCTCCGGGGTGGGGGCCTCTCCCTGCAAAACCGAAAGTCTTTCGCAATCTCCTGGGGTGGATCCAGGCAGGGAGAGGCAGGGAGAGCTCCGGGCACCCAGAGGGGCAGGACAGGCCCCGTGCCCGGAGTGTCTGGAGGCTCCAAATTCACTCCGAGACTCAGCAGTGGCTCCCCGGTGGAAATGAGGTGCCAAACTGGCTGTGGGTTGGCCAACCCTCTGTGTGGAAGTAGTTTTTCTCCTTGTTTTTTTTAAGGAAGCACGTGGCCTGTTGGTTTTTCCCTCGCTTGAGGATGGATCTTGGTACTCCCGAGCTGGGATAGGGCAGGTGACACCGGCTCCCAGGGGAAGGATGGGGCTCCCTCCACACGTTCTGCTGATCCCAACCCATCCAGAGTGCTGGATATTCATTCCAAGAGTCAGGAAGCTCACAGGCAGAGAGAGCTGGGCATGCCTGCACTCAGAAAAACAACAAGGAGCCTTTCCTGGCCCGGCCTCAAAGCAGCCCCGTGCTTCCTTCCTTGCATTTTAGTGGCAAATCTCGAACTGTTCTGGACAGCTCGGGGCAGTGCCTGGTGCTTCCTTCTCCTGGGCTGGAAATGGCTGTCAGGCTGCCTCCCTCTGCCTCCTGCTCCCCAAAAAGCACGTGGGTTTTGGTTTGTGTTTGCCACCAGCCTCTCCTCCAGCTCCCGCTGGCAATCCCCGAGCCTGCCCGCCTGCCATTTGGATATTTTCCTGCAAGGAAGAGCGTTCTCCAGCGCAGACTGAGCGCAGCCATCTATAATAATCTCGTTTATTGTGGCTTTCTCTGCTCTCCCCGGCAGCAGCGCCTGTCCTTGGGGCTGGGCTGGTGCCTTGAGCACCATTTGTGTTTGAATGGGCTTGTTTGTGCTGCGGCTCCGGGTTGTTAGAGCTGCTGGCACGGCTCCCAGGGCTCAGCAGAGTTACCCAGATGGAGCTGGGATGGCCTGGCGACTCATTAGTCTCTGAGAATTAATCCCACGTAGAGAAGTTAACTCCTGCCTCCGTTTTACCTTCTGCATTCGGAGTGGGTCGTGCAGGACGAAACGAGCTGCGCGTGCCAGAGGTGCAGCAGAACCCGGGCTGGGATGAAGGCTGCTCTCTCGGGTTTTTTGGGGGGAAATACGTGGATAATGCACCATTTCTGCCTTTGCTCCTGCTGCCAGCGAGGTGCTGTAGATTTCCAGCAAAATCCCGGCCCTCCCTGGATCCCGGCCCTTCCCGAGGAGTCTTTGGCCTGTTTTATAGCCCGGCACGGTTGCAGGCAGGTTTTGGGTAGAGACACCTCGCCTTGAGCTGCACCTCTGCTTGGACTTGTTCCTGCAGGCCTGAGGGCAGCAGGGTTGGTGTCTGACTGGGCAGGGAGCTTTTCATTCCAGAGGGTGAAGCAGTTGGAATTCCAGTGCAGTGCCTGTCCTGCCGGGACACAGGATGGAGCCACGGCGCTGAACCATCCGGGTTTCCTCTGGTTGCCCATCTGGAGGAATTCCCTCATCCTGCAGCCCCTGCAGGACCCTTTTTGGGGTGCTGGGTGCCACAGCCAGCGTGCTGTTGGCACCGGTCCCGATCTCTGCTCCCTTGGGATCGGGACGCTCGGCACAGCTGTAAAACCAATCCTGAAATGCCCCCCGTTGTCCCTTTTGCTCCGGCAGTGGTTTGTCCCTTTGGAAGCTGCAGCTTTGAGGGGTGAGGGAGTGTTGGGAGCTGAAAGCCTTTACTGGGACCTGAACAGTAACTCCAGAAACTCCTGCCCGGAGAATTTCCAGTGAGGGAGGCTCGACGGCTGCTGCTCCCTCCTGGAAGCTGCCAGCCCTTGTGTCCCTCACTGCTCCTTCCCTAGGGACAGCCTCTCTCTCTGGATGTGCCTCTCTCCGGCAGTTTCCTTTCTTCTGACTCATTTTGCAGCTCATTCCTCACTCAGCTCTTCCTAAATCTCAGCAGAGAGACTCTGCCAGCAGAGCGTGCAGCCTGGTTTGGTGCCTCCTCTGTTGGAGCCTATTTTTAGGCGGTTGCTCTTGCAGCTCTTCTGGTTTTGTTTCATAGCTGGTGCAGCCTCCAGCTTTAATTTTGTGGTCATATTAATATAAAGTTTATCCTCATGATTTACAGGCAGAACCCATCAGTGTGTTTGTGCTGGTGTAGGAGGCAGGGCTGGAGAGGGAGCCGTGCTGGCAGACCCGGCACGGAGCAGGGTTTGCATCCACCCAAATTTGTGGGGATCTGGAGCGTTTCAGCTCGTCCTGCAAGGCCCAGATGCAAGTGCTGGGCACAAACATTCCTGCAATAACAAGTCACATGCAAGGACAACAATAGAGCCTTATTTTTAGAGCATTTTTCAGCCCGACGTTCAGCAGAGTTAACGACCCGCGAGTTTCTTCCATCTTCACGCTGAGGCTTAAGGAAAAGGAGGGTTTTTTGTGGGGTTTCTTTTGTTGTTTTTCGTGGGGATTTGAGGCGATCTAGAAAACCAAGTGCTGTGCAGTTGGTGGGAGCTGTGAGGGTCCTGTGGGTGCACCATCAGGAGGCAGCTGGACACCCGAGTGTCCTGGGAGGGGATGAGGGGCCAGTCCCTCCTGGCTTTGGCAAACCAGGAGAGATGTGACTCAGATTCCCAAATCCTGGCTTGAGACTGCTTCCAGCCTCAGCTCCTTCTGTAATCCAGCTGGAACAGGGTTGTGGGAGCTGGAACAGGACTGTGGGAGCCTCACCAACACACGAAGCAGGGGTGGGATGGTTTTGGTAGCAGTGTGAAAGTGGCTGTGGGTGACAAAGCTGAGGGAGGCCACCGAGAGCGTGACTGTGGCCCTTCCGGTGGCACCAGGCTGATGCCACCCACAGCCACTGGAAATGTGGCTCCTCTAAAGCTCGGGTAAAAGGATGTGGAGCACCCTGGAGGAAAGGCTCCGGAAGTGCCAAAGAAGCTTTGGAAACGTCATCCCGCTTCTCCTGCCTCTTCCTGAACTGCTTCCAAACTGAAGTTTTCCAAATGGCTTCCAGGAGGTGCCAGCACGTGTCCTGGGGGACGTCCTTGCTTGGGAAGGCTGGTCTTTGATTGCTGTTGTTGATGCATGTAATAGGTCTGGTTCCTTTGCAGGGACTCCAAATATTCCCCCCTCGGTGTCTGTCTAGACCTGGATAACAGGCTCTGATTTCCTCTTAATGGGTTTGTTAACATGCTCTGGGACCACTTGGGTTTTATGGACTGATGTTCCGTGGGGACAGCAGCATCTGGGCTGGCTCTGGTGCCTGCAGGAAGGATTAAACTTGGGAGGAAGTGGGGAATTTTGGTTACTGAGGTGAGCAAAACCTGCTGATCCCAGGAGAAATGGAGGCTGTGATGGGCAGCAGGTGAACTGCTGGGAGGGGGAAGGAAGGCTCTGGCTTCCGTGGGGTTCCTGCAGCCTCTCCCCCTCCAGCTCTCGCCCCAGGAGCCTGGTTAGGTGGGTGAAACACATCTTTTCATTTGAGAGGTGCTGCTGCTTCGGGGAGGAGTCCAGGCCGCGGGTGAAGGTGGAAATTTGATCCGCGGGGGATCCGATGATCTCCCGGATGCACAGCTCCTGTGCTGTTCTGGGCTCTGGAGAAGAGGGGATCTGAGGGGAGCTGGGACACGTTTTGGGTGCCCTTTCCGGAGGTGATTTCCATGGCTCAGCAGGGCAGGAGAGGGAAGAATCCCCAGCCCGGCCTGGTTTGGGTGAAATCACCTCTGCAGCTCCCCCAGAGCAGCAGCTCCTGTCAGGGCTGTGTGAGCCATCCGTCAGCGCTCTGCTTCCCTCCCTCGCCGGGTCCAACCTGCTAAAAACCATCAAAGCAGTGAAATACTGGCCCAGGGCTGCCGGGAGAGGGATGGGAATGTGCTCCCAGCATCCAATCAGCTCCTTCTTCCGCCTCTTCTTAAGACCAGAATTTATTGAAGCAATTTATCCTGGCTAAATGTGACATCAATCTGAGCACATGCATGTACATACCAGTCATATTCTGCAGCGAACGAGCAGCTAAATCTTGCTTTAAGGAATGAGAGAATCCTCCTGACGCTCCAGCTCAAGGAAACTGAGGCTTTTGCCGTGTGTTAACCCAATTTTTTTTTAATTTTCCAGAGCCTGTCCTGCTCTGAGCAGCAGCCGAGGTGCCATGGGCTGTGGGATGGCTTTTCCTGCTCTCAGCAAGTGGCAGCTGATGCTGTTTGATTTCTCCCAGAGCTTTTATAAAAGCATCAATGTGAGGCAGGGAGAGCCCCGAGTTCCCCGTGCTGGCGCTGAGGACGGACCTGTGACCCGTGTTAATGAAAAAATCCCCGCTGGGCTGCCCTGGGAAGTGCAGCCTCTCCCTGCAGCGCAGCTCTGCTGGTGTCCAGCCCCGCGATTTGTCTGCCGATGGAATGAGAGCATCCCCAGCCCCATCCCGCGCAGCCCAGCTCGAAGGGAGGGGGGCGGTTCGAAGGCTCGGAGACACTGCCAGCCCCGGGCTGGCTCTGGCAGCCGGGGCCACGCTGCCGCTGTCCCCGGGCCGCTGCGGTGCCCTCTGCACTGGCCGGGAGCCTCTGCCTGCGGGCGCGGACGGAGCGCACGCTGCAGGAGCTGGTGGAGCTGCTCAGCTGCAGCCCTGGCCGGGAGCGGGCTCTGGCTGGGCACGGGCGTGGCCTGGGGCGGGGGCTCGGGGGTCACAGCTCTGGGGTGGAGGTGTGGTGGTTCGGGGGCTCAGGTGTGACAGTGTGGGGGCTGAGGTGTGACAGCTCTGGGGCTCAGGTGTGACAGCTCTGGGGCGGAGGTGTGGGGGTTTGGGGGCTCAGGTGTGACAGTTTGGGGGTTCAAGTGTGACAGCTCTGGGGCTCAGGTGTGACAGCTCTGGGGCGGAGGTGTGGTGGTTTGGGGGCTCAGGTGTGACAGTGTTGGGGCTGAGGTGTGACACTTGGGTTTGAGGTGTGACGGTTTGGGGGTTGAGGTGTGACACTTTTGGGCCTCAGGCGTGACACTTTCGGGGCTCGGGTGTGACACCTGTGGGGTTGAGGCGTGACACTTTTGGGGCTCGGGTGTGACACCTGTGGGGTTGAGGCGTGACACTTTTGGGGCTCGGGTGTGACACCTGTGGGGTTGAGGCGTGACACTTTTGGGGCTCGGGTGTGACACCTGTGGGGTTGAGGCGTGACACTTTTGGGGCTCGGGTGTGACACCTGTGGGGTTGAGGCGTGACACTTTTGGGGCTCGGGTGTGACACCTGTGGGGTTGAGGCGTGACACTTTTGGGGCTCGGGTGTGACACCTGTGGGGTTGAGGCGTGACACTTTTGGGGCTCGGGTGTGACACCTGTGGGGTTGAGGCGTGACACTTTTGGGGCTCGGGTGTGACACCTGTGGGGTTGAGGCGTGACACTTTTGGGGCTCGGGTGTGACACCTGTGGGGTTGAGGCGTGACACTTTTGGGGCTCGGGTGTGACACCTGTGGGGTTGAGGCGTGACACTTTTGGGGCTCGGGTGTGACACTTGGGGCTCAGGCGTGACACTTTCGGGGTTCACCCCCGACCTCGGGCGCAGGTGAGCAGCTGCTCAGTCCCTTCTGTGCTTCCCCCCGGCACTGTCAGGGCGCTGCTCTGAGCAGCGCTTTGGTGTCTCGGGAGGGTTTGGCCCCTCCACCCCTCCTTGCCAGAGGCTCCTTCTGCCCTTCCCGAGGGGGCCTGGGCTGCTCCTGCCGCTGCAGCTCGGCTGTCCCCAGCTGGGATGTGTGGCAGTCGGCTGCGCCGGGGGACGTTCCTGTGGGAGGAGGATCGGGCGCCTGCGTGGAGGGGGGATCCCTGTTCAGGGACCCGGATTCCCGGGTCAGCGTCTGGGGTTGCCAGTGCGGAGCTGTGGCACGGGGATGGCACAGGGATGGCACAGGGATGGCACGGGGTGTCCTGGAGTCCCCGTCCAGGCTCCTCTGGTGTCCCCTCAAGGCTTGGATTTACCCGTCCTGCTGAAGCCCGGAGCTCTGTTGTCTCCACCTCCAGCTCTGCCAGCCCTGGGGGCTTCTCTGGGGCTGTTCCTGCCCTTTGGCTGCCCCCGTGACCCCTCCTGTGCTGTCCTGGGCGCTGCTTTGGCTGCCAGCCCCCTGCGTGTGTGACAGGGACGTGTGTCCTGAGCCCTCTTTGCACAGAGCCTGGAGCTTGGCTTGATAAATCCAGCCCAGAGCCGTGCAGGTCTGCGCCTCCCGGTTTTGGGGGAGAACTGGCAGCTGCTGTCTCATCGCTCGTTGGTCAGGGGAGGGAATTCACCCCCTGCAGCCCCTGTTCAGCCTCTTGCTGCAACAGAAAAATAATATTTCTGGGGATTTTTTCTTTTTTTAATCAAGCAGTTCATTGATTTCTGTCCCCTTTTTCCCTGAGAGCAGAAGGGGCTTTTCCTGCAGCTGAGCCACATTCTTGGAGCAGTTTCTCAGAGTGCTCCTAAAAATACCAGCCCTCCCTCCCCACCCTCAGGGCTGCAAGTGCAGGAACCTTCTCCCCCCCTCCAGCCACACTCTGGGTCCCTCCCCAGCTGCCAGAGCCAAACATTCCAGGATCTCCCAACTTGGAGGAGCAGGAGATGCTGGAAGCCACACGGAGCAGTTCCCACAGCAACCCCCCGAAGAGAGAGCATTTGCTTTATTAGAGCTTTTTAAAATCCTGCTATAAAAATATCAGTGGGTGGAGGGAACCGTTATTTCTCGAATTTGAGGTGGTGCTGCTGGTGGGGGGGGGGGGCTACTTTATTTACTCTTATTTTTTATTAATAAGAATAGCTTCACTTGTAGCATAATAGGAGTGAGTGTTTTGTTATCCTTGGCTGTAATCCGTGATAAACTACCCCTGCCATCAGCCTTGTAGTTTACCCACTGGGGAGCCAGATTATTGCCTTGTAAAACGGAGCACCACTCCTATAATCCCTTAATTAATTAAATGACAAATTTTAGTTCTCTCCCATTGAAAATATAACCGGTGCAGAGAGAGGACTTGGATTTATTTGATCGCTGCTTGCTTGCACTTTGTTTTCCTGGAGACTGCCACTGATGTGTGTCTGTGTGTGTGCAGGGGGGCATTTCTGGGTTTGTCCCGGCCCCCGTGATCCTTGGGGGTCCCTTCCAGCTTGGGATGTTCCATGATCCTGTAAATCCTAAAGGGAGGTGAAGCAGGCTGTGCTGGGGGGGGGTCTTTGCTGGTGGGTGGGGGTCTCTGCAGGGCTTGAGTGTTGTCCCCGTCTGGCAGGAGGTGACACGGAGCTGCAGAAGATGCCCTGACCCTCTGGGCCTTGCCCGGAGCACACCTTGAGCTCCCCTCCCGTCAAAACCCCACCTGCTTCCTCCCAAACCTCCCTGAAACTCCGCTTGGGACAATTCCCCAGGCACAAACCCTCCTTGCCCGGCCCTTCCCCGAGCCCAGCTCCTCCTCAGGCTATTTGTGATTGTTTTTGGGAAGTTATTTAACCATTCCTGCCCTTTCTCTGCTCTCCCCAGCTCTCTCCTGTGCAGCATGGGTGACGACAGGCCCTTCGTGTGCGGCGCTCCAGGCTGTGGACAGGTAGGATCCGGGGGGAGGGGGGTGTTTTTTGTGCCATCAATCCCTGTGGCTGTTTTATCCCAGAGCCAGGGTTTTATGGGATCCAGGGAGGCAATCAGATCTCACAGCGTTTGCAGGGTGTAAATCCTGGTTATGAGCACTGGACTCAGAGCAGCCAAACCCTGCTCGCTTTGGGGTTTGTTGTTGTACCCCCAGGCTGATCCCGCTAATTCCGCTCCAGAGGACAGATCCACACCCCCCTTCCCCAGGCTGAGGTGGCTCCAGAGCCTGGCCTTTGGAGCAGCTGGGAATGTGACAGGTGATGGGCTGTGTTAGGCGCACCCCAAGCTGCTGTGGCTGCTATTTTTGGGATGGCTTTTTTTGGGCCCATTGTGAATTTCTCCTGCCTGGAGCTGTTGTTTTGAGTTTCCCGGGATGAGTGGTCTGGACGAGGCACATCCTCTTCCAGCCACACACCCTCACCTGCCCGGGACGGCACCTTCCCATCCCATTTTCCTTCAGTTTGCAGTAAAAATGGTGCTGAGCTCGGGGTCTCTGGCATTTGGGGCTCACGCGCCGTGGTACCGGGAGGAACAGGGTGGGATCACGTCATTCCTGCTGGTTTAATGGGAGCTGCTGGAAACGGGGGCTGCCACGGGAGTGCAGGGCCCAGCAAGATTCGGGGTTGTGTGTTCTGAAGCAGTAGAACCTCAAAAACGCCTTTTGTAGTGGGGGGGGATTGTGGCTTTGAAGGAGATCTTGAGGGATGTGCCCCCTCTGGTTTCCCGGCTGCCAGAACTGGGATGGCTTTGGGAGCATCCGGTCAATCCCAGGGCACCCTGCGTGTGTCCAGCTCCTCAGCTGATTTACCGCCTTCATGCCTTTCCGTGGAAATTAAAGATAATTCTGCCTCCCCAGGGCACGTCCTCCCAGGCCGTGCGGGGGATCTGGGACGGTTCGGGGTTTTTACAGCACAAAAAGTGGGTCAGAAACGCTCTTCTGGTCACTCTTGGGGCTCTTGGAAAACACACATTTAGGGTTTCCCAGCTTTCTGGTCACTCTGGCACGAGCCCCAATCCAGAGCCTTTTTTACCCTTTTGCAGGTGAACTTCTTCCTTTTGCCTTTTTTTTTTACCCTTTTCTTTTTTTTAACCTTTTTTTTTTTCCCTTTTTTTTTTTTATCTTTTTTTTTTTTACTTTTTTTTTTTTTTTTCTTTTTTTTTTTTTTCCTTTTTTTTTTTTTTGTAGGCTGCTTTTTATCTGAAACTTCTTTGCCTGTGAAATTGTGCAAGCCATTTATAAAATGTATTAGCTGTGTTTGAGCACTTAATGGGGTGAGCACTTCAATCACACAGCCTTAAAATCGGATTCAAACAAGCAATTAAGGCAAACAACAATGTATTTAAATTTAATCTCCCACAATCTCCCACAAATGACATCTAAAGGTGGTTGCTTCCTCCTTTTCGCTGTTCCAGCCTGCTGCTTATGGGTAATTCTGACCATTCTTCATGTTAATATGGAAATGCTGGAATCCTGGCAATTCAGGGTGGGATGATTCATGGGGATCCAGCCTGACCTCGTGCGCGCTTCCCTCGAACGTCCTTCAGTGCCTGCTCCATCCAGAGCAGGTTTGAAACGTGACGATCCGAGCTGGATGGGAAATATTTCCGGGGACGGAAAAATTCACCACGGCCCTCGGTTGAGTTGTTCTGATCGTTCCTTGCTTTTGCTGGGAGGGAAGAGTGACTCCGTCTTATTTCCAGTCTGAACCCCTTTGGCTGCAGCTTGCAGCGGGCCAGGGATGGAGCTGCTGTCGGTTTGTTGGGAAGAAGATCCTCCCTGTGGAATTCCAGGTGTTTGCTGGCTGCTCAGGTCACCCCTCCGCGAAACCCACGGAGCTCTGAGCCTTTCCCTGGAAGTCCCGGTGCCTTTCCTGGGGATTTTTCCCTCTGTCCTGCCCCTCAGCCCCACCCTGAAGCTCAAGTTGAGCTTCCTGGGCCAGCAGAGCGCAGTGGGATCCGTTGGGATGAGCGCAGCTGGGAGCTTTGAGGAGAAGGAAAAATGTGGGTTTGGAGCCAGGACAGGGGACACAGGGGATCCGCAGCAGCTCCCGCTGCTCCCTGCCCCTGAACCCTCACCCTGCACCAGCCCCCGGCGCTCATCCCACCGGGAATGGCCTCTCCATGCGGGCTCAGCTTAAGGTGGAGCCTTGGGAAGGTGGGAGGGGCTGCAGCTCTGCTGGTTCCCTCCCTCTAAGGATGGAGGCCTTTCCCTGCAAACGCAGGAGACAAAAGGGGGAACTTCAGCTCCCGACCTTCCCACAGGCGCTGCCTTCCCAGCACAGTCTGTGATCCAGAGCTTTGAGTTTTTGGGAGGATAATCCCATTTCCCCCGCCATGGCACGGGGAGCCTTTCCTAGCCCAAAGGCAGCCGGGCTGGCTGGCTCTGGAGAGAATTCCTGCAAGGAATTCAGCCTTTTCTCCTGGTTCCTTGAGGCCTTTGGGTGCATTTTTCTTTGGAAAAGCCATTGGGATGGGAGAGTGTTGATGGCTGCTGCCAGGGTTGTCAGGGTCAGCATTTTTGGGATGACATCTGGCTCGCCAGCTCCTTCCACCCCTGATCCCGTGCCCAGTCCACTGGCGTGGTTTTATCCCTGCAGATTCCTGCTCTCCTGGGTTATTCCCTGGTTTTGCTGGGCTGAGCAAGCTGGGATGGGCTCCTGGATCTCCCTGGCAGTCGGGGCAGTGGGACGAGGTGCCCAGTCCTTTCTTTCGCTCCCTAAAATTCGGGATCAGCCTGCTCCGAGCGCTGTGGCACGGGAGGAGGAGAGGGGAGGGCAGGGCCAAACTGAGCTCAGTGAAGCCAGTGCAGTGGGAAGGAAAAAATGGAATTATTTTGCTTCCCATTTAATTCTTCAAACCATCAGCTGCTGCATTCCCTCTGTAGCCGGTACCAGCCCCATCCCTTATTCCTTCTTTTCTCCTTCTTTTTCTCCCGGTTTCCACGTGGACAAAAGCTACAGAGCTGCTGACGAGGGGGGAAGAGGGAGAACCCAAAATAGCTGAGCAGATCTCGGCATGGCCGGGGGGTGCAGCGGGCTGTAAACATGTTTGGGTTGCCAGGGCTGCAGGGGGGGTTATTTTGGGATTCTCCCAGCTCTCACTTCCCAGCAGCCGGGCCCTGGTGGCACGGCCAGCTCGGAATGTGCCGCAGATGCCGCTGGTAAAAAAGGTCCTCCCCGAGGTCGTGTGTCTGGTTCCTTCCCCGCCGAGGACAGCTGGCAGATTTTCCCCTTCCCAGCTCCCTGTGCAGAAGGAACGGAGCTGTTCCCTGTCCCCCCCGGGGTGAGGAGGGAGCTGGGGCAGGCCCCAGCCTCTGGAACGCCCGTGGAAGGCAGGGAGGGATGGCTGGAGTCGGGTTTTCATTGGATGTGTGCGGGGAAATCCACCCGGGGTGGTGTGTGCTGCTCATCACTCCTCAATCTCCTCGTGCCCTGCAGCCATTCCGAGGGGTGGGAGGCAGAGAGGGCTGGAAGTGGGAGGTGTTCCCGAGGTTTGGGCAGTGGGACAGCTCCACCTTGATAGTCCAAGGGAATTAAACCTTCAGGTTTGGGGGGATTTGCTGTAGGAACTGGGAGGTGTTCCCGAGGTTTGGGCAGGGGGACAGCTCCTTGTTAGCACCAGGGAATTAAACCTTCAGGTTTGGGGGGATTTGCTGTAGGAACTGGGAGGTGTTCCCGAGGTCTCTGCAGTGGGACAGCTCCACCTCATTAACGCCAGGGAATTAAACCTTCAGCTGGCTCATTATGGCACCCAGAGCTCAGCTCTGGAACAAGGGAGGCTGCAGGGAAGTCTCTCCATGTCTGGCTCCATCTCCCCCCCTGGAAAACGGCCCCAAACCCCCTCGGGGTCCCAGCAGCTGCCAACCCTGAAGGCCTTGGGAGCACTGGGTGCTCGAGGCCCTGCGGAGCATCCTCGTGGAGCAGCATCTTCGTTGAGGAACCTGTTTGGCCACTCCTGGTGCCCCAGCCAAGGGCAGGACCGTAACGTGGAATACACCGAAGTGGGAGCAAGCCTCTCCCCAGCCCCCGCCTCCCCCCGCCACGCCGTCTTCTTTCAGAAGTGACACAAATCATCCCTCCGGCCCCCATTCCAGAGCTCCGGTTATCCAGGCCATTTCCTCAGGCAATCCTTCGCTTTTTAAACCCACCCTTAATTCCCCAATTTATTCCCCCCCCACTCCTTTAAACCCTTGCACGGAAGGTGCTGCTTGTGCAGCGTCCAGGAAAACGCCAAGCCCGAGAACTTTTCACGAGGCCAGAAAATGATTTTTCTCTCCTTTGTGGTTTATTGTATCCTCTTATCTTGTCATATAATAGAAATAATGTTTATGGCAGTGAGGCCTCAGCATCACTTGGCATTTAACCAACCTCAAAAGCAGTTTATTGCTTTGTATACTCTGCTGCCATGACCATTATCCCTTAAATCTCTATTGCCCAGTAATATATGAGGCACCAAATGGCTCCTGCCATTGGGCCAGGGGCTGAGGTGTGTTTTGGAGCTTATATAATCCAAATGATTATGGATTATTCCTTTTATAGGGTGTGGAGTGGCGGGGGGGAATGGCCCTTTCCTCCCCCCTGTCGCTGGCCCAGCTGTGGGGGGCGTGGCACCGTGTCCTCCAGGATTTCCAGCTGTGGAGTTGCCGCTGTGGGCCTGAACTGGGCCATCTTCATCCCACTGGAGGCTCCACCGGCACGAGCAGTGAGTGGGGAGCAGAGCAGCTCAGCCAAGAGCAGCTCCTGGCTGGAAAGAGGCAGGATCAGAGGGAAGCAGGAGTGTGGGGCGGGTGTGGGGCTGGAGGGAGGAAGGGCCTGTGCCCCTTTGCCTTCCACCAAAATATCTGTCCTTGGCTGCAGCCTCAAAGGTTTGCTTTGTACCATCCTGCTCTCCTTCCAGTTTTGGCCTAAAGCAAAGCATTCCCCGCCTGGGAGCTGCCAGGAGCCCCCTTGACTCCAGGGCTGGCTCCGCCGGGCTGCAGCTCACGTGCGGATGGGAAAAATCAGGTTGAACTCAGGCTCTGCCTCTGGAGACTGCTCCCGAGGCTGAGGAGGGGAAGCCGGACAAAGTGCCTCAGGAATTCAGGGAGTTACACGGAGAACCTGCAGCCCAGCTGGCTCGGGGCTGCTGGGGCAGGCTGGAATTTCAGTGGTTATGGAGCAGGAACTGTTCCTGTCCTGGCACAGGGCAGTGGGGCTGCCCTTGCACACAGGGTGTTGTTCCTCAAGAATTCCGGCTCCTCCTGGCTCGAGGAGCGGGAGCCTTTGGGAACGTGAGCCTTGTCTGGGGAGCCCGGCCCTCACAGCCCCCCCCACGGGGTCCAGAGCCGGCTGGGACTGGGGGCCGTGGCACTCCAGGAGCAGGACTTGGAGCTGCCCCTCCCAGGGTTGTGGGAGCCACAGCAGCTCCGGGACCCCCGGGTGACCTGGACAC
>WBMZ01010016.1:0-50207 GCA_013400975.1 Atrichornis clamosus
ACACAGAGATCACACACAGCCCACCGAGACCCTGCCACAGCAGCCAGGTCACGTCTGCTCCTCAGCTCATGGGGCTGAATGAACAGCCTGACAATCCACCAGTAACCAGGGAAATGGCTATCCCAAGAGCAATGTACTAGGGAAAGCTTGGCTTTTGCTGGAAAACTCACCTGGGTGCCAGGGAGACCTTCCAGGCTGGCAGCAGAACCAGGCACTGCACTAAACCCCACTTTAATTTAAGAATGGAGACAGCACTCATTAAAAATTACCTCCCTCATCTTCACTCTCCTCTTCAGAGCTCTCCTCCTCCTCCTCTTCCCCTCCCTCTGCACCTTCCACGTCATCATCCTCTTCATCTGACTCTGACTCCGACTCCTCCAGCCACTCTTGGGTTTCTTTGGTGAGAAACGAAACAAGAAAGGTACAAAGAAATAATTAAGGTACAAAGAGATAACCCCAGAGGTAGTTTAGGTACACAGAGAGAAGCCCAGAGGTAATTTAGGTACAAAGAGAGAACCCCAGGTAATGCCCACGTGCTCTGCAGGACCCAAGAACCCTCACTGCCCTGAGAAAGCGAAGGCAGACAAGAGCATCCCTGTGCTCTGCCGAGGGGACAAGGCTGGCACAGCAGCATTCCCAGGACAGAGCATGGCACCACTACTCTGCCTACAGGTTCTGGCTTTCACAGTGGAAGCAGAGCTCACTCTACAGTGATCCCACAGCTCTGGACCACACAGGTTTCTGCTGAGACACTGCATTATCACACACTCCCAAGACTTTTCGGGTCCAAGGAAGACCACTACTCAAAGGCCCATCCCCACCCCCTGAGGAAGCCCCACTTTATTTTCCCAGTGCTGCTCCACGGAAGGCAGAGGGACAGCTCCCACCATCAGCGCTTACTTGGATCCATCTCCAGCAGCACCTTCCACTCTTCCATCCTGTGCAGGTCGATGCAGTGCAGGTCACTGAGGGTGACCTGGCGGTCGCCCACCTCAAACATCCCCCCGTAGACGAAGAGCACCCCGTGCTTCACTGCCACCATGGCATTGGAGCGTGGGCACGGCTCCACGGGCTGCCCCAGGGCTCCCTCCTCTTCCTCCTCCTCTGATTCAGACCTGTCCTTGTCTTCTGCAGCTCCAGGGATCACCTGCTTGATGGTCATGACGGTGCCATCCTCAGCCAGCAGCTCTTTGACGATCTCCAGGGGGCCCTGGGGAGGTGGCTGCTTCCTGTCCTCCCCTCCAGGAGCCTCTGCCTCAGCCTCTCTGCCACGTCTGCGCTTCCTCTTTGATTTTGGGCCCTGAAAACAGCAGTAAAAGGAGACCGAGTGTGAATTGTGTGCATCTAACAGCAGGTGATACAAACGGCACGGATGCTGCTGGAGGGAGGGAGAGAATTCCTGGCTTTCATTACAATTTTAAGTCTCAAGTGATAGGTGCAACCCCTCACTACAGCATGAGCTTCTACCAGCCCAAAACAAGGAACACTGAAGATCCTGGAGAATCCAGGGCGTGGAATTGCTTCCTCTGCTAACAGAGGAACAGCTCACCTGCTCTCAGGTGCCACCAACACACAGAGAGGCCACAATTCTGTGACAGGGGAAAGTAACCCACGATTTCCTGAAATCACAACAATTGCTGGGTGCTAAATTACAGCCCATTACCAGGCAGCACTCCAGGTCTTGGAAGTACTGTATGAAAGGGCTGGAAAACAATCCATTTTGGAAGGCAGAAGCAAACATCTGAGTGGATGTTTGCCTGTTATTATGTGATTGACTTCTCCATTTGGAGAACAAACCCAGAAACAGGCAGAGGGAAGAAGAAGTTCAACCAGGTTGTTTGCACCTTTCTAGGCCTGTGAGAGTGGTTCAGACACAATCAAAGAGCTGAGCTGAGCCAAAGTTAATATTTCATCCCTTCCGGTGGCTCATCAACACTGGGGAAAACAGGGAGGGGCTTTGATCCCCAAAAAATCTTTTCACAGTAGTTTTTACTGAGCTCTGTCAGACCCACATGCCTCAAAACCACCATAAATTATGTTTTCAAGCTGCTTTGTTTCATTTTGCATTCCACAGTAATGGGGCAGCCTGATTCCTAGAGAAGAGGGGTTGCACCCTGAGCTACTGGAAACACAGGTTTCCTCCAGAGACAGAACTCATTGCTCCATCCCTGGAAGTGTCCAAGGCCAGGCTGGAGCAACCTGGGCTCATGGAAAGTGTCCCTGCCCATGGCAGGGGTGGAATGGGGTGGGATTTAGGATCCCTTCCAACCCAAAGCAGTCTATGACAAAATATGACTCTGTGAAAGCTCTAAGAGGCCAAGCCAGGCCCAAAGGAGGTGTCAGATGAGCAAATTATTGGGTTGAAACCCAGACCTTGAGCTGTGCAGGAAACCAGCGGTTTTTCCCGAGGTCATAGAAATAAATATCATTGAAGAAGTCCCCTTCAATGCTCTCTTCCTCCTCCTCATCATGCACCCCCCCAAACAGGAGGGAGCGGTTATTGGGAGCAGCAGCCACGGAAAATCCAGACCTGGGAGTGGGTTTCACTCCAGATGGGTTGAGCCGAGTCCACGTCCACTTGTCTGGAATGGAGAAGACAAATGTGAGCACCAGCACAGGAGAATCCTGACTGCTCTGTGCATTCCAAGGCCTCTCAGTGTTCCAGCAGTAATTCCATGACCCATTTTAGACATTCTCAGAGCACCTTCAGGGCATCTTCAGAGTTTTCTGGGGCAAGGAGTCTCTTGAAAGGTGTTCACACCTTTGCAGGAAGGGGGAGTTCAGACAAGGCCTGATCAGACACAGCCTTCAAGCAGCAGAGAAATGTCCCTCAGTTATCCCATGGAGCCCAGCCACCCTCCATCAGTTGTCTCCACCTTTTCTGCCAACTTGCACCACTGCCTTACCCCCCAAAATAAACACAGATCATCCTAAGGAGCCCCGAGCACGCTTTAAAAAAGGGCTCAGCAGCAGGAGAGGACTTGTGCTCTATCCCTCTGCTTTTGCTCCAATCCTTTCTACTCTGACTTTAGAGCAAATCCCTCAAATGCAGGCTGGGAGAAGCAGCGGCCAGGCCCTGTGCTTCCGAAGGAGCCACAATTCCAGCAAGATAAAACTATAAATAGGACGTAACGCAAACAGGGTCTGGAATCCAGGCAGTGTTTGTGACCAACCCTCCTCCCCAAATCCCACTCCAGTCAGTCAAGTTCAAAGAAATCAATCCCAATTTTAACATTTTAGAAATTCAGCTCATGGAAAATTGTCCTATTTCCTGAGTCAAGGACAAAATACTCCCTCTCCTAAGGAAAATGATGGAATTCCTACTTCAATCAAAGACAAACCAACCAACAACCCATGCTGGATCAGTTTGTTCCAGAAGGACTGTACCCCATGGAAGGGGCCCGTGCTGGAGTCGGGAAAGAGTTGAGTGATCTCTCCCTGTTCTTATCTTGAGTCTTCCATCGGATTTTCTCTCCCTTCTCCAGCTGAGGAAGGGAGGGATAGAGCAGCTCTGGTAGGCACCTGGCATCCATTCAGGAATACCCCACCACAGGAAAATTCTAAAATCCCAAAGATTTTCTGGTGTGGAACAGAAAAGCAGGGATCAAAATGTCCCAGAAACAGGAATTCTGAAATGTTGTTTTAATTCCCTCCCACCTACAAAGTGAAAAAAAATCACTCAAATATCTTTTCCTGGTTTTTTTTCCTGAGGCTGCCTGTGCAGGCCAGAGCTTCTCTGTTATGCAAGGAGTCTGAAGACCCTCCACTCCACCTCTGAGTATTCCAGGAGGTACCACCAGAGAGGCTGCTGCGAACTAGAAGTGATTGTATGACAAAAAGAACATCCCAACCTTCCTCCTGAGCTCTGCCAGGAGCTCCAGCTCCCCAGGGTTTCACTGTGGTGGAGTGAAATGGTACCTCAGCTCTGAGTCCAAGTCACCTGGAGCTGGGAACCACAACTCCTTCCAGCCTCTGGTTATCCAGGCAGATTTGCAGGCAAGAGTTTCAACTTTTCAGAGTGTGACAAGGGGACAGAATCACTGTGCAGAGTGGACTCTGCTCCAGCATCAGGCACCTACTTCCCACTTCCCTTGCAGAATCCTGCTGGATCTGTGGTGGTCCACCTTCCTTCTCCAGCACACATCAACAGGGAGAACATAATTCCTCCTCCACGCCCCTGAACCTGCTGTTTCCCTCACCCAAGCCCCTTCTTTTTCAGCTACAGCCACACAAAAGCACTTGAGCTGCTCCTGGGAAGGAGAAATATTTCAATCAACTCATCTGCTGTGTTTACCCCCAGAGCCAACGCTGGGGCACAGAGTTTTGCACTGAGAGGGGAATTTGGTTCCAGGCTTGGGGTTTTTTTGGTGTTTTCTTCAAAGGAAGGGAGAGGGTTTGCATTCCCAGCCCTCCAGCATCACTCCCAGCACAGCCTGCAGTGCTTACCTTCCTCCTTGCCTGCCCCTTCAGCCTTCAGCAGGAACATATCCGTGTGCAGGGTGCCTTTGTCAACATCCTTCTTAACTCTCTGCAGGGAAGGGAACACAGGGATGCTCAGGGAAACAGTTCCAGTGGCCCAACAGCAGGTCCAACTGAAAATACAAACACTGTGACTGAGAGGTGGCTCTGGAGCATCAGGGAGATCAAAACCATGGGATTCAAAGCAGGGATTCCCCCTGGGATGAGCCACAACTCGTGCCTGTGGCAGCAGGAAGGGCTCTGCAGGCTGCAGCACACATCTGGGATTTGTGGCTGTATGAAGACTACAGGATGCAGTCTCAGGGCAGGGATTTTGGCACCCAGAGTGAAGTAAATTCTCACAGGGGATTAAACCCAACTGTTTTGCAAACAAAGGAAGGATGGGCAGCACTGAGGAAACAGGAGGCCCAAGGTCCTTTTACTCTGCCCCAGACAGGATCAGGTGCTCTCAAGGGACTGATTTAACTCCTGTAAAAGGCAGCAGATTCCCATTCCCCTGAACTGGGACATGACAACTTTCCATGGGGCTTGCTCTGGGATTCTGCCCCTCGATGTTGAGCAGAAGCTCTGATCTGCAAGGCCCTAACTTGGTCTGGCCCAGAGACCAGCACAGGTCCCTGTCACCCCCAGCTCCAGCCTGCACAGGGGAGGCAGAGGTGCCAGCTCTGCCCCACAGCCCACTGCAGTGCTGCCACCTGGGGTCCCACACAGCCCTGAGCAACAGGCCTTCCTCCTCAACACAAGCCCCACTCCCATCCCTCCTAAAGGCAACAGCAAGGGCAGGATGAAACCTCAGCTGAAGCAATTAAATGCACGACTTCCAATGGGATTTTCCCTGCTCCTTTCCTGTAAGCCCTGAATTCCAGTGCTCATAGCAACACGAAGCACTCCAGAGCAGCGCTGTGCCACTCCACTGGAGGTGGTCTTTTAATCATGTCATTAGCCACCCATCCTTCATGCAGAGCTCCTGCTTCCTTGTCATTCCCTTCCTCTTGGGGGGCTGGCATTGCTGTGAGGAGTGACTGTGCTCCCAGGATGCCAGCAGTGGATCCCAGCAGCAGATCCTCAGGAAGAGGAGCAGCAGGGTGCACCTGAGGGATAGACAGCACTGGCCTGGTCTTGCTGCACACCTGTACCTGGCACCTGACAGGTTTTGTTACTGCTGTGTTGTTGCTGCATGGCCTGGTATCCAATTCCTGGGAATGGTATTCAGTTCTTAGGGAGAAGAGAGGAGTATTTGAGGCACTGCACAGCTCTGTGGTTGGGATGGTGCTGAGGAGCCTCAGGGGAAGCTGGTAATGAAGTGATGGAAGAAACAGGAGAAATCTGCTCCCAGAGCAGTAAAAAGGACGCTTCAGTTAATCCAAGGAGCAGGGTCTGCCTGAAGGGCTGTCCTGGGAATCTCTCAGTTTGGAGCTAGGGCTCACATGTCCTGTTGCTCTCCACACACACACACACACGGAGTGAAGTGAAAGACACACACACCCTCCTCAGACAGAACATCCACCCTGGAGAGATCCTCTTCTGTGCAAACACCCCCCAAAGTCCACAGCTGCACTGTTCCACCCGCTGGGATGGAGCACATCAGGCACACAGGCACAGCAACACGGAGCAAGCACCAGGAACAAGCCTGGTTTCTAAGGCTAACCAGTGATGGGAAATCTCCTTCAGCCATGGAAAACAAGCCAGAGCAGTTCTTGCACAGGTGAGGCTTTGCTAGGGGAGCTCTGCTGTTGGAGACGTGGTTGGAGGGGCTGGGAGTGTGAACAGAGCAGGGAGGGAAAGAAACACCCTCTGGAAAAGGTGCTGGATGGAGCACACCTGGCAGGGCAGGTGTTGGGGCACCTCCAGTTCTGAGGGCCACACGCAGCCACGTCACACTCCCGTCCCTGTCACACGGGTCTAGAGCAGCAGAAGTCACTGCAGGCTGTGGCCAGCTGGGGCACAGCAGCCTTTCAGTCTGTCCCTCACCTTAAACCCCACTAAAGGCTCACCTGAGCGAAGAGCTGTCAGGGGTGGATGGGCACAGGACAGGCAGGAGACACCCTGACACCTCCCAGCACTGCAGAGACTGGGAAATGCCTGTGTGCCAGTGAAAACAGGGATGGGGATTATTTCCTCCCCAGTCCCAGGCCAGCTGCAGTCTGTCCCCAAAGGGCAGAGCCACATTCCCACGTGCAGGGCACACAGAGGCGGAGTGTGAGGAGCACTGTGTGCGTGAAAGGAAGGGGAGCAAACACTGAGAGCAGCTGGCTTCCCTGCCATGCAAGCCGTGAGAAGAACTGCATTCTCCTTCTCCTGAGAAGCACACAGCTCCCTGTAGTAAACACGCTGCGTGTGCTCCATGACAAAGCTCCTGGGCTCAGAAAAGCCCAGTGGGGCGGAGTGGGAGTCAGTTATTTGTTGTCACAGACAGGCCTGTTCTCCCCAGCTCACACTGGCTCCAAGGCAGCACTTCCAGCTGCTGGAGAGATCAATCCCCCCTCAGGACAGCTCCTGCCTCGAGCAGAACGCTCATCACTCCCAAGAGGCTCCTGTTTCCCCACTGTCCTTCCTGCTTTCAAGTTCCAGGTGTTTGCTTTCCAGCACAAAATTGGCTTGGATATCCACAGGCTATTGTCTGCACATACAGGTACAGTGGAAGTTAAAAGAGCTTTACAGCTATTAGCTAAAATTTCTAACTCTGCTGACAAGACAGCAAGGAAACTGAGGCACAGAGAGAAGTGGAATCAGGATTTTCCAAGTAAAATGTGCTAAAAATGTCTGATAATGAGATCAACAGTGGTAAAATACATGCAAGTAGCAGAAGGCCTCAGCAGGCAGAGCTACAGAGGGAACCAGTCCCACCACACCCTGCAATTCAGGCAAACACTTCAGCCCTTCCACATCTCCCAGGAGAATCCACTTCAGCTTTGCAATGACTGCCACTAAAAAAAAAAACCCAAACCAACCAAATCCCGACACAAAAGCCATCTCTGGCATGCCAAAGCCTTGCCCTCCCATGGTTTGCAGGCCGCACCTGCAAGGTGGTGGAGCAGCAGCAGCAGCTCCAGCCCTGTGTGCCAGGCAGGCTCACGTTGCCTAGCAATGGAGAGGCCTCGGTGCTCCACACAGCCAAAAATGCAGCTCGCTGCAGCAAGCCCCATCCCCAGCACGAGAAAGGGGTGAGGACATCTTTGAGATCAGCAGGAGAGCAAGTCTGAGCTCCTCTGGGGATTCTGAGGTCCGTTCCGGGCAGAGCTGGCAACACCCACAAGATCCCCTTCTGTAGGAGATCACAGAAACTGTCCTGATCATCTCTAGGCTGAAGGTGAAACATGAACACAGAGACACCTCTGTGCTAAGCACCCTGCCTTTTAAAACATCAGGCACCAGCATCTCAAGTCAGGCACACTCAGGGTTGTAAAATTCCTTTTTTCACCACCTGTATCCTGGTTTGGTCAGCAAAACCCAGGGGCTGGCACAGCAAAGGCACGTGTGGGGACCCAGGTGCTGCTCCAGGCTCTGCATGCAGGTCCCGGGGTGCCTCAGACAAGTCACTTCTTCTTTTCTGCCTCCACTTCCCCAGCCAGGAAAGAGACTTTCTTATTCAGGACCCCTGAGGAGAATTCAGCCACAGAACGTGGACTGACAGCTCTTACTGAAACCAGACCCTCCAGGTCACTTCTGCACGTTCAGGGAATCAAAGCAGGGACCAAATCCCTGTTTTCTGCCTTCCCAGCTCCCTGTCTGTCACAGGACAGCAGCCCTGCCATGTCACCACCCTCCTCCAGCAACGTGACACCCAAATGGTGCCCATATTCCTTCACCCAAGTGTACCCCAGCCAAACATAATTTTCTTCGCTTCAAAGCAAACCCAGACACTCAGCTCCACCATCAGCTCTAAGTGAAGACACAATGAGAATTAAATAGCCACACATTAACAAAATTGGGTCTCTCCTAGAGGGGCCATATCCTGCTGAATTTAATTTTCAGGAGCATGCTAAAGGTTTGTTGCTCAAAAAAGCTGCAGAGCAAATTCTGCCCAGTGCTGGGGTCAGTTTGTGCTTCAAAAGCAGAGTTTTTAGGAATGGCCCATCAGGGAGAAGCACACAGAGCTCTCCATGTTACAACGTAGATTCCTAACAGGAATGTCTGTTTTCATGGAAAAGCTGTTCTCCAAGCTGCAGAGGAACCTTCCCCAGCTGTTATCCCTGCCCAGTGCCCTGCAAAAGGCTGGGGGCAGCTTTGCACTCCCCCCATCCCTTATTCTTCCTTTTCATTAGCCCAAACCAACCCGAAGCAGTGGAACAGAACCAACTGCAAACACGGGTGAACTTTGGTACTTCCACAGGGCACCTGGAACCCAGCTGCTTCCAGCAGCCAGGAGAGCTCCACATCCAGCACAGCATGCAGGCTCCTGCTTCCTTCCCACGCTCAGGAGCGAGGAAGCAGGACAGAGAAAGGAAGGGGACAAAGCCCAAAGGTAGAAAAGGCCCCTGTGCTGTTACTGTTGAATCAAACGCACCTCTGATGAGGCAGAGCCCGAAGCACAGGCCCTGAGGAGGCACAAATGCTTCTAAATATACAGGCAGACTGAGTCCCTTGTCTCCCCTCTCCCTGCCTCCCTCCTTTGTTCATTTATTCCCCTCAGAAGAACAAGGTGTCCTCCTCCCCCAGCCCGGCGCCGCTGGAAGCGCTGCCTTTCCCCGGGAGCAGCAGGATCCAGGGCCTCTGTCTGCATTCCCAACATGAAAAGCTTTTGCAGGAGCCTCTTGCTCCACGAAACACTTCCTTCCTCTTGCCAGCAAGGAGACAGGGATACCTGGTCAGTGAGGGATGTGGTCTAAAGGGCTATCTGGTATAAAATCCCGGGATTAGCGGAGCTGGAGCAGAGCCTGGTGCTCATCCAAAGTCTTTTTTGGCTTGAGTTTGTAACTGCTCCCTCACCTCTGGCACTGATGGCACAAAATACAAATCTCCTGGCAACTGCTGCTTTTAACCTGCAAGTGCTGCAACACCTGAGAATGCTTTAAGTTGGCAGCAACCACCACTGCTGCCAAAAAAATGTCACTTCTCCCAGTTGCTTATTCCTTCCTCTGTGGTATCAATTCCTTATATTGGATTAGAACACCAGGGAAAATACAAAACCCATTCTGACCAACATTAGCCCCTCAATCAGCAGAGTTGCATGAAAACAAGGCATAATTAGAAGACAAAACGCCCCTTTTGGTTCACAGCCTGTGGACAACAACCTGACTTACCACAAAGTGCGCCCTACCTGTTTGGAGTAGCCTCCATAGATGATTATGTTGCCCTCAGGACTGGGAGTCATCTGACAGCCAGATCTTGGAGCAGGCCCAATCCCTGCTGGAGCCAGCTTGCTCCAGGTGAAGGAGTCCAGGCTGAAGGCGTACACATCGTTGTAGTAGATGTAATCCCTGGGGAGAGCAAATGGGCACAGCACAGGTTTCTGGGATGGATCAAACACCACTTCAGAGCCCTCCTCACAGGCCCCACGACAGCACGGCTGGGATCTCACAGCATGCAGGAGCCTACTGGACAAGGTGTTTCTAGAAGGATCTGACAAGGTTCAGAGGCCAAAAGTGCTGGACTGAGCTTTGGCTACGAGGATGGGGAGCTACTTCAGTGGTGCAATGATTCCACCAACACCTGCAGACTTTAAATCAAGCTCCCTTGTCTTTCCAACATGCAAGTCTAGTGCAGTACCAGTCCTGCTGAGGATAATCCTTCCACTAACACCGGGATTTCTGTTGCTGATGAAATGTTGGTGGTTTTTTTAGGGAGGATTCAAACCACCAGCCATCCCACCTTGCACTCTCATGGAAACCTCCAAAGATGATCAGCTGCCTTTTGCACGCAACCATTCGATGTCCACTTCGTCCAGAGGGACCTCCTGGTGCCCTGAAACACGAAGAAATTCCATTTATCAGCAAAAGGACCTTTCCTGGTAGTGTATGAGTCCATTTTTATTGGAGTCACTGGCAGCTGAGCTGGTTGAGCTCAGCTTCTCCTGGAAATGGAAACCATGGGAACTTCACTGCCTTAATCCACGCCTGCTTTTCTCCAAAACACAACGTGCGCTCTTCTTGGAACTCTTGGGATTTGCAGCACAGGCAATTTTATTCCTAGAGATAAACCACCTAGTCCCTAACAGCACCCAAAGTCTTGAAGTCTTTTCAGTGATGACTCAGGAGCTAATTTTTCGGGAGAGATTAATGAACAGCACTTAACTTGCACAATTGCAAGGAAGACACTCCAAACAGAGATGTTTCCTCCAAGCACCAAGAGACAAAGACTGGCTCTGACATCCACCCTCCTTCAGTGTCTTAGGAAATCACTTAACACCTTCTCTCATCCCCCTGCAGTTGGGATATGACACCAAACCAGGGAAAACACTTTATAAATTACTCAGATTTCCTCCAGAACAAAGGCATTGCCACAAAACAACTCATCACCATCCTAATGAAGGAGGGCAGGGAGAGGTGGGATATTGGGAAGGAATTCTTCCCTGTGAGGGTGGGGAGGCCCTGGTACAGGGTGCCCAGAGAAGCTGTGGCTGCCCCTGGATCCCTGGAAGTGTCCAAAGTTGGAACAACCTGGGATAGTGGAAGCTGTCCCTGCCCATGGCAGGGGGTGGGACTGGATGAGCTTTAAGATCCCATCCAACCCAAACCATTCCATGATTCCATGACTCACTCTATGATCCTACAGACTAAGAAGCAGCTACACACCCCTGTTCTGCTCTTCCAAGCTTTCCTGACCTTTCAGTTCAATGTGCTGCTTCCACTTCCAGAAAAAAGCAACACCCCCCCAACTGTCACATCCAGAGTGCTCCCACGGAGCCAGGCAGATGGACACACCATTCCAGAGGCAACAAGGATGCACCTCCCTTCATGTTCACCCACAGCATCAGCGGAGAGAGGGAACAAAAACAACTCCAACTTCCAAAACAAAAGCAACCTTAGGCTGAAGAGGAGGGAAAACAGGGTTTGCCGTGTGTGTTCTCTGCCCCCAGGGATGAATCCATCCCATTTGCACCGGCTGAGGAGTCTCCCAAGGTGCACAGCTGGCACCCCTGAGCCCAGCAAGACTCCTCCGACAGGCAGCTTTGAAGTGTGCTGAGTGATTGCAGAATCAGGGCCTAAATAAACAAGTGGAGAACAGCAGCAAAACCTAAAGCCACAACCCCCCTGCCACACTCCAAGTGGCAGCAGGGAGCTGGGAAGTGCCGTGATGGATTTGTGTGGAGAGACAAAATGAGGGCCCTTATTCACCATGGAAAATGACAAGCTCACCCCAGCCATAATGAGAAACTCCAAGCAGAACAGCAGCCTTTGGGGAAGACTGAATTAATATTGATTGCTTGGACTCTTTATTCTAACAGAGAGTAGGTTTTTCCAAGCATTTACCGGATTTTTAAGTATCACCCTGCAGAACAGCACCTCTGGTATTAATTTCATCAAGACCTGAAATCATGATTTGCTCTTTCTGTAACAAAGTTCCCGTGACATTATTCCAAAAGATGGCATCTTTTTTTTTAAATTATCTGTTTAAGAAGAGAATCAATTAAAACCCAACATGAACACTAAAATCCCATTCTCAGAGAATATCCTGTGCCTTATTTCTCCAACAGGTTTCCTCCAAGTTCAAAATCAATTCTGAACAATAAGAAGTTCATTCACTGATGTGTGTGTTTTAATATACAAGCCCCCACAAAAGCAGAATTAACCCCAAGTCACAAAGGGCACAGTCAGGCAGGACTGGCAGTGATGTAGAACCTCACTGTCACTCCAGAAGGACCTTCCTGCAAACTCCAAGACTTGTTTCCCAAATGCAAACCCTTCCCTTTTACCTGTTCCATTGCTTATGGTCCAAAAGAAGCCTTTTGGAAATGGTTTCCCAGACTTTATGATTAATGCTCTATTTCATGGGGTTGACACCAGAAAGCAGACATGTGGGAGGGAGCTGTAAATTCTCCAGACTTTTTTTAAAAATAGATTAAAAAGTCTGGCTAAGGACTGGCTGTACACATGTACAGCATGAGTCTGATCTGAACTGCTCCATAAGGAATTTGCTTCTGCTTGTGGAGTTACTCTGGGACTTATAGTAACATGCCAGACCTGAATTCAGCCCCCAGATTCATGAATTACTTGTCCCAGTGCCTGCAGGAGTTACCTTTCCAATCATTCCTTCATCCACAGGATGCTCAGGTGAACCTTGGGCATGTTCTAAATGACCACAGAAGTGAGGATGCACAGAACACCCCATCAAAGGGGCACTTCAGGACAAAGCACTTTTACCCTGCAGTCCTGGAGGAAGCTGAAGCTCAGGATTTGTGTTCAGTTTTACACCTTCCCCTGGGAATGCCCCAGTGCTGGGTTCAGTGGCACACACAGATCCTGTACCCTGGTGTTTGGACACTCAGGTGGGAGTGGAGAAGGGAACACACAACTGGCACAGGGCACAAAATCCTCCATTCAAACCCCTTGGAAAGTCAGCCAACAGTTGGACACTCGGATCCTGACCTACCAAAGAACAAGGCTCATTTCTGGGCTGACAATCTCCTTGATTTACACCAAAACACCTCTCTTTTCTTTAAGCACCTTCTACCTTGTGGCAGCATCTGATTTTTCTGGTGAGAGCAGGTGAGGAAGGAGAGGCATCCACGAGACACAACCCTGTGCTGGGACATCCTGCTCTGCAGGGACTGCTCCAGTGAAACACAACCCTGGGATATTTCCAGCACCACATCCCACCCAATTGCCACAGGAAGTATCCTCAGCCTTCCAGAAGTGAAGTGAAAGGAGCTACAAGGGCTCAAAAGCAAGGCAAAAAACTCCAGAGCAGGGATGCGGCAATTGCCAAGCACAAATCCTAAGGATGCTCCCTGTGTCTCCCTGAGGGAGTGCACTGGGCCACAGAGAGCCGAGTGGGAATGTTCTCTCTAGGAAGGAATGAGGCAATTAGGTTAAAATATTGCTGCTCTAAGGCAGGGTAACAAACAGTTCATGGACTGAGGAAACCTCGTGCATCACACACAGATAAGGTGGTTCCACTAAGTCAAAGTCAGATGCTGGCACAGCTTCTAAAGGGCTGGGATTTGTTGTGTTTGGATCATCCCTGTGCATGCAAAATGCAAGGAAATACAGCTAAATCTTGCTAAATATAGCAACTTTTAACTCTGTCAGGCAGCCTGGCACCACTGTGCTCCGTGCTAGGAGAAAATGGAGCTGCACTTCCCCAGCATAGGGGAGTTTTCACAGTTATTCCAGGTCTTCTCTTCCCAAGTGTTTTACAGCCAAGCCCCTCACGGCTCCAGGATGGTCTGGGGCAGGAACTGCAGGCCAGGAAGAACAACATCATTGGCTGAACTCTAAACTGAGGGGCTGGAATACCCAGATTTCCTACAACTGCAGGTTTACATCCCAGCAGAGTCATCTGGGCTATTCAATCCAACAATCCAATCCACCAAACCCACCCGAAATGGGGCACACATGATCCTTCCCATGGGAACAGAAACGGAAGCTTTGTCTCTCTTGTCTAGACATTTCTTAATGAATAATTAATTCTGTTACTTTATTATTTCTCTTCCAAACCTTGGGTTTACTCAATACCAGTCTGCACCCCAAACGTCTTGTCACCTGGCACTGATTCAGGTAACACTGGCACCACACTGGATACATGGAATTATTCCTTGGCCTGTGGCAAGGCTCCTTGCAGCAAGGATGGTTTCCCACCATGATCCAACAAACCTGCACAATCTGCCCCTTCCCTCTGGTGTTCCCAAAATGTGCTGAGCCCCACTGTCACCAGTCATCCCAGATGCTTAATGGCAATCCAAAATAAGCAAGAGACATCAGAAACCTCTGTGGAAAAACAACAGCAGCAAGAAGGTTTCCTGGCAAGAAATGGAAAATGCTGAAGGAAGTGAAATGCAGCAGGTGTTATGATCAGAGTTTTAAAAGAAGCAGGAAAAAATCCCTTGTACAACTCAACAATCATCTCTGCCCTTTCCTCTTCCCCTTTCCAAGCAGATTCCTACTCAAGATGCCATATGGAAAAGCCGAGAGGTAGCAGAACCCGGATTTTCACGCTCAGCCAGGTTAGCATCAGAACAAAGCCATTCCCTCCCAGGCTCCTCCACCAGAGCCTCATTAATGCAGCTCCTGGAGCTCTGCCCAAGGATGGGGAGGAGATGTGCTTTGTTTGATTCCAACCCTGGGACCAGGGCACAGCATTTCCAAAAGTCCAGCTCCACCCAAACACGTCAGGAAGCTCCAATGGAGCAGATCCTGCATGGGGAAGGGAGGGAGAGAAACTCATCTCTCCAGGGCACTTCCACTCACAGGATTTATCATGTTCACTTGAAAATATTTATCTTTTATCTACTAAGAAACAATGAGGCATCAACATCTGCAAATGCCTCGATGGTACTCCCAATTTACTCCGCGGTGGGAATGGGCACTCACCTTGCCTCCCTGGCTCCCTCCTCCCCAGCTGGAACAACCCATCACAGTGAAATCTCTTGGGTTTAGTCCACGTGGAGCCTGGGAATCCTGAGGACATCCTGCAGCTCCAAGGAATGCAGACTCCATCCTCAGCTCCAGGCTGTGCTCTGGCAGGGTGAGTTACACTCAGTGCACCTGAGGCTGCCCAAGAAGCTGCTGCTTTTCCCAGTGCACTTGAAGGGTGATGTGGAGTTCCAGCCCACCCAGAGCTGTGTTCTGACTACACAACAATCCCAAAGTCCCAGAGAAGTCAATCCCAAAGTCAGACCCAAAGCCACATCTCCTGCCTCTCAGTCACTGGATGTCACACCAGAACTCCTCATGTGATATAAACACGAGCAGCAAAAGCAAGAAGCCAAAGGTTAAGGAAACATAAGCAGAGGATTCTGGGCCAGATCCAGAAAAAATATTTGCACCTTCACTGCTGTCAAAAACTACTGGGGCTTTTGGCACTTGTTTACTTTGACAGGCCTGAATTATCGGCTTGTTTATCCCAAGGAATTTCAAGGCAGTAAATGCCAGAAATCAGGAGTGAAGCTGGCTCTGTGGACAGATAAAAGCTTCTCAAAAGCTTCTTCATCTGTCTGGATGTGCCAGGGTTGGGAATACAGAGATTCCATGTTCGTGACACTCTTCCCTTCAGGTAAGCCACACCCAGGCACACTCATGCTCCAAAATCACTTACTAAATAAACCAGCTTTGGCCTCAACAGACTTGGAACACATCTCTCATTCCCACTTCTTTCTGGAGGTGTCCTCTCCACCCCTTTGAGGAGAGATGAGCTGGCAAATCCCAGTACTGTGCCAGGAATCAAAGTGGGATCACGCTGGCACAGCTCCTTGTGAGGTCAACACCAAGGAATCGCTGAACACCAGGGATCTCAGGGATCACCTGGTCCGACATTCCCTGGCAAAAGTATGGCCCAGGCAAGAGGGCCCAGCACTTACTTGATCTGCTCCCAGGTCTTGGTGGCCAAATGCAGCACCCAGAGATCCTTGTAGTGGTAGAACTGCTCCCCGTTGGGAGAGGCAAACTCCCCCCCAAAGATCCAGAGCTGCCCACCAGCCGTGGGCACCACAGCTGCCTGCAGGACAAGGGGAAAAGCTGGATCAGAGCAGGATTCCAAACCGGACACAGGAGAACTGCACCAGTCAAGCACACAGCTCCAAATCCCAGGGAACAACAGCAGCTCTCTGGGGCTGAAGGAAGGAGAATTTGGAATAAAAGTTACTCATTGTTTAGGACACCTTCCCTAGAGCAAAGAAAAGCTGGCCAAGGAGCTGGGCTCTTCCCATCTCCTGGAATCTTGAGCTCCAGCTCCACAAGTTCACATTTCCTAGGAAGCATCTTGGGATTAGTTTAACAAAAATTGTTCCGATCTCTCTGTTCAAAACCAAACAAACAAACAAAAGGAAGGAAAACAAAAAAGCTCCAAACACAGAAGGAAATGTGCAGCATTTGGACACGAGGAGACTGTTACTGCTGTGATGGGGGAGTAGCAGAGAGAAGAGTATCAAAGCTGGGGTTTGGTTTTTTTTTTGCACAGAGCAGCACCAAAACACCTTTGGGATGCCAGTTAAAAGCAGGGAGGAGAGCAAGATTCTACTTCATCAAAATTATCTGTGTTAGGACCAAGGAAGAAGGAAGGAATCCCAAACAGGAAATGCTGTGGCTGTGCAAATTTCAATTTGTGTTTTTTGCAGGATACCCATCACAGATCAACATCGGGACAAGGATCTCTTTCCTCAGCAGGCCTTCATTCCCTGCCTATCTTCCAGCAAAGAAGATTTTTAGCACCACACATGACCGTGCCCTGCCATAAACCAGCCCATACAAGAAACGATGAAATGAGAAAATCCAGGGTATGCTTCCAGGCTGGATTTGTGGGAACATGACGTCACCTAAACCAAGGGGACACGTGCCTGAATTTCACAGGTATCCAGTGCTCAAAAGCTTAAGGGGAAGGTTTAAGCAACAGCCTGCTCATACTCGTGGGTGACCTTCCCAAGAGCTGGCTTGAAATTCATGGCAAAACCAACCCTTTTCTTTGAACAGCTGCCAACACCCATCCATAGCTCTTCCCACCTCAATTCCAACATGGATTGTGTGTCAGAGACCAGGGATGACAAATGAGACTGAAAACAGGTACCTGGCACCCCCAGACACACTTCTGTTACTCTGAGCTAATGCAGAATATGCATTAAATATAAAGCCACACGGAAGACAACAAACGAGTCAACTAACGAGGCTCAATTGTCTCCTGTGCAGCTAGAATTAATTATCAGACAGAAAACACTGCTGGAGCAGGACTCCTCAGATGGGTTCCTCAGTTTATTGTTGTTGCAATCCAGCTGCAGCTCCTGATCTGCTCCCTTTGGATTGAGCTGCTTGACAGCCACCTGCTGGCTACTGGAATTTGGCCTCTGAAATCAAGTTCTGTTTGAAACAACACAAAGCAGCCCAAAAACCAAGTCAGAATCTTTCAATTCAATTCAAGGACACACAGCTAAGAGCAAGACTGGCACTTAGTAACATAACAAGGGTGCATGAACCTAACTGGGGTGTTGGATCTTACCAGAGAGCTCTAAAGAGCTTTGGGATGGGGAGCAAAAGGACATTCACATCCTGTATGGCAGGTTTTGGAAGGTACCAGTCACCCACTGGCTGTGACAGGTAAGAAAATCTACCAGCAGGTGAGGGCCAAAGACCTGCAAAAAATACAAGTCTTTGGTCCAGTCTGTTCTGTGCAGGTGTTCACAAGAAGTAAACAAACCCAAATCCTTCATCCTCACAAGCAGCCAGTGAGCTGGATTTGCAGAGAGGTGGAGAAGAGCCCAAGTGCTCCCTGCTGGCAGGAGGGGCAGTGCCTGTGATGCTCATGGATGTAGGTCTGTGGGCATGAAGGAAATAACCAGGCACAGCAGCTCTGGGCAAGTTCAATCTTGAAATTCTGGGGCACCCCTGGGGTTATGGAGGTTGAGCTGATCCCTGAATAAAGCAGCAAAGAAAATTCATCTTCAAAAGAAGACTCTCTCCACTCTCCCGCTTAAGAGATCAATAGATACAACTCCAACTTTTCATTCCACACTGAACAATTCCAGAGGACACCCAGTGATCAGAGCACAAGCACCCTGGACAAGCTTGTACAGCCCCTCAGCAGAAGAGGTGAAGTGACACCACTGGCAGCCCATTACAAGGACAGCAAAGAAATGCAAGAAACCCTCAGGAGCAGCAAAAATCACAACCCTACTCCCAACCACCTTTAGGACAATTCCAGCTGCTGCTGGGGCAGCCAGAGCTTTACCTGGTGAGCACATCTCCTCGGGGGAGGGTTGGGGATCTCCAGCTTGGACCAGCTGTTCTTCCTGATGCTGTAGATGTACAGGTCGTTGTACAGGTACGTCTGTCAGGCAGGGAGAGGAAACAGCACCTCAGCTCAGCTCTGCACGACAGCACTTGGGCTGAACACTGCAAAGCACAACCTCCTCAGCAGGCAGGGAGAGAGGACAACAACCTCCTCCACTGGACTGGGCGTCAGTTCCAGAGTGACCCACTGCACTGGAATGTTCCTTCCCAAACCCTTGAGATATGAGGACTTAAGAAGCTGGAGCTTAACACAGATGTTCAGGCTGAAGTTGCTGAGCTCCAGAGCCAAGAACAGCTCCAGGTAGTGAAGGAAGCAGGATTAGTTTAGCACATCTCACTGGGTGATCCCAAGGCAGCCAAGTATCACTGCCAGGCTGGAGTTTTCCAGACCAGTTTGTCTCCAGGAGCACAACAAACACTTGCAACCTGCAGAAAGTGTTCCTGAGTGCAGTCATCTGCTGCTGCTCACATCTGCAAGGCAGGCAAAGGTGCAGAAATACCTTGTTTGGAGAAGTGGAAGAGATTCTTCAACAGTTATCACAAATGAGGGGCAGATATGGCTACAATTAAGTCTGGAGAAATTATGAAGCCCTGAAATATTGATGCTGAGACAATCACTGACTCCTTAATGGGTTCCAGCGTGTCTCCTTCCTGCCAACTGCTCAGGCATGAGACAGAGCCACAGCAGAATTAAAAGGCTATTTTGCTCTCATTCAGGGACAAATACATATTTTATGACTCTGCCTTGAATCTCCCTTCAAATGAGACCTGTGCAAATTACAGTAAAAGGGAAGGAGGGGGCAGAATAAAGAATAAAATGGAAGGATACATTACTTTTTGGCCATTGAAATATTCACCTCCAAAAAGGATCAACTCGTCTCTCTCAGGGTGAGCACAGAGCGAGCAGTTCAGCCTGCAAAAAAAAACCAAAACGGATGGAAAAATCAGATGTGCAAGTCCCTAAAACCCTGCAGCTTGGAGCCTTTAACTCAGGCAGCAGCACCTCTGCCCTGCAGCCACAAAGGTCTCTCCATCATCTGCCAAATTACTCGGCTGGGATGTTCACCCCAGGGCTAAAAACTTCTCCAGAGAAATGTTCTTCCAAACTTCCAGCAAGATGAATTGGGCACTGTCTGAGAGCCTCTCCTATTTCAGGAGCACACGTTTCTCTGTGATTTAGCTCCCCTTTTGACGTGAGCTCCTGAATTTTAATGCTGGCGTGTCAAGAACCAAAATGAGTTTTATGAGGGCACAGAACTCTGGGCTGTCTCCTCTCAATTTATCTGTGTCATTATTCTGCAGTTCCTGCTGGTCACTGCTCTCCTGAACACCCCAACTATGTGAACCCCACTTAATAAAGTGCTTTTTACCTCATGACACATCCTTTTGCCTCTGAATTCTCTTCAGCCCTCTAGTCCAGATCCAAAACTTTCTAGTTTTTTTTTTAATTTTTCCTAAATCCCTGTAATTTAACCCTGCTTTGCCTCTTTGGTGCTGATTAAAAGGTGGATTTTGGCGCCAAAAAAAAAAAAAGCTTTTGGTCCCTTTTTTAACCAGGGATTCAATACTCAGGTGTTTCAAAACTCCAGATATCAGATATTTTCTAGCTCCAGATATCAGCTTTACCTTCCTCTCTTGGGAAAAAAACTTCACATAAATAAAAGCCATTAAAAGCACCACCAGCTGCTCTACAAGTGGCAGCCAAAGCCTCACACAATGTCTCACCTGGGTGAGGGGGGTGGGCAGGATGACTCAATTACTTGGGTCTTTTTGGCATCCAGACTCTGGAATTCTGCTATCAGGGCTTCAAGATCCTCCTGAAAATTAAAAGCCAGACATGAGTTGCTTGACATGCACAGAGGCACACATTAAACCAGCACTCACCCTCACAACTGCCCTTTAAAAAAAAATCAGATTGCCCAAGTATCAGTGGAAGCTCTTTTCTATCCAGAGAAACCTCGTGTATCTTTATTCCCTTTCCACTCAATTAAAAACAAAATCTGCCCCCTCAAACTGCTGACAGACCGAGCCCAAGGGCAGAAGCAGGACTGCAGCAAGAGGGAGGTTCTGACCCAGGGTCTCTCCTACAGCCCCACTGCTCATCACCTCCCTTCACCTTTCGGAAGGGGTGGTCCAAGCAAAGATTTCCAAAGTGTGGGAATTTTGCCTCTGCAGCATGGAATCAGCTCTCCCTGCAGCCAGAACACACCTACAGTGGCACCTTCCATGTCTTTATAAACTCTGAACGATGCCATTAACAGCACGTTTTGACCAGGGAAAAGTCACTGTTTTGAGGCCTAAATACAAGCACCCCTCTAGGAGTGAGAGCAACAATCATAATTTGCTTTCAAGACTAGAAAAAAAGAATGAAGGGGATGAAGGACCCTTAACTGTGTTTTCCTGTCCGTCTTTTACACCTGCTGTCACACATAGTGGATCTCATGGGATTTAATCAATGTACAACTGGTTAGAAACAGACACTCATGGATTGGTTTGGGTTGGGTTGGGAAGGACTTTAAAGCTCATCCCGTTCCACTCCCTGCCAGGGGCAGGGACACTTTCCACTGGACCAGGATGCTCCAAGCCCCGTCCAACCTGGCCTGGATGGATGGCGCATCCCTGGAAGTTCAAGTCAGGGAGTTTTGGACAAGACTGTCAGCACACTGTGCATTGCTGGTGTGTCTGCGCAGGGCCGGGAGCTGGGCTGGACGATCCACGTGGGTCCCTTCCAACTCAGGATATCCTACGGTTCTACGGTCCACGCTTTCCCTGGACAGCCGAGGTTCCGTCTGGATTCTCTCCTTTGCTTCCAACCCGCTGTTCCTCGGTTTTCCCCCTGCACCCGCAGCGGCCCCGCGCCCTCACGCCCGCCCGTCACCTCCTCCTTCTTGGCTCTGCGGGACACCTTCTTCTCCATCTTCGCCGCCGTCTTCTCGGCGCCTTTCCCCTTCTTGTCGCGCTTCCCCTTCTTCCCCATGGCGGCGGGGCCGGGACGGGGCCGGGAAGAGGCCGGGATTACTCCGAGATCACGCCGGGATCACGCCGGGACAGGGCCGGGATCCCCTGGGATCCCCCGGGATGGGGCCGGGACGGGGCCGCTCCGCCCCGGCCGCTCCTCGCGGCGGGCAGCAGCGCCCCCTGGCGCCCCGGCGGACTCATGGCCGCCCGCGCTGAGGGAGCGCTGAGGCGGCGCCGCGGGCCGCGGCCGCCCCGAGCCGGCGTCAGGAGCTCCGCAGGGCCGGGGAGAGGGGTGAATGCGCCCCGCACACCGGCTGTCACCGCCCGCTGCGCCCTGACACAGCCTGGACGCGCTGGGGTTGATCCCCGCCCCGAGCAGAACGTGGAGCCCACAAAATGGCCCCCTCCCCTCACACAAAATGGCCCCCCCTCAGGGGAGGGGAGGGAGGACATGGGGGGCACGGGCTTCAGAGGAGCGCCAGGCTGGACAGGAGGAGGGTGCCAGGCTCTGTCCAGTGCTGCCCAGCGGCAGGACAAGCACCAGTGGCCGTGAACTAAAACACAAGTTCCACCTCCACATGAGGGTGGCAGAGCCCTGGAGCAGCTGCCCAGGGAGGGTGTGGATTCTCCCTCCCTGGAGACATTCCAAACCCACCTGGAATTGTCCAAGGAACGCCTGGACGTGGCATTCAGTGCTCTGGGCTGGTGACAAGCTGGGGATCGGGCACAGGTTGGGCTTAGTGATACCAAAACTCTTTTCCAACCTCAGCGATCCCGGGATTCTGTGATTCCATCACCTGAGCCATGAGCCAGGTCTGGGAGGGAGGCACAGTGCAGAAATAAAATAAAAATAAACCACAGGCAGAATTCCTCAGGGGTTGGGGCGCTGTACCAGCATTTGCAGCAGCAGATTTTTGGGAATGGGGTTTATCCAGGCCACTCTCCAAGACCTGAGTTGTTGGAGAGCCAAAGGAAGTGGCAGGCACTGTGAGGCGATGTCAGGCAGCTGCTTTTCCCCTTGATGATGGGGAAGGAATAAAGATGATTTGGGTTTTCACATGGTGGTTCAGGCAGATGCTGACGCCTGCTTTGAACACCTAAGGAGTGTGTGTGCTGCAAATAGGGGCTGAAATACAACTTCTAGCTGTGAGTTCATCCCACTGTGCATCAGAATTGCCACCACAATTGTTTCTCGTGGAGCAGGAGGAATAAAATTATTACCTTTTTCACTGAATTCCCACAAAACCCCACCTTGCCTGGAAACAGGGTGATTTTCACCGACCCACCTCCTAACCCCAAAACCAGCAAGGATTTCCACTAAGGTACAGCCCACCGTGTTATCCCAAACATCCAGTATGTGCCACGGAATTGCAGGATGGATCCTTTGCTTTGAACATCCTCCTACTCTTGAACCTGGGATCAGGGAAACACAGCCCTGGAGGACAGAGGGAAGAGCTGGGAAAGTTATTTTGAGGTTGCAGACAACGGATCAGAGCTTTGTTTTAATGTTTGTTCTGAAAACATTGTGGTTCCAGCTCAAGCTGCAGCGTGTCCGTGTTTATGTGCAGGAAGGGGAACAGAAACTACGGAGACACCGGGTCAAGAGAATGGGACAATTGCAATTCCCAGATGTGGGAGCTCTGCCGAGTTCCCTGGCGCTACAAACGGGCTCGGAAGTTTCCCTGCTGCTCCTTGGGCTTCAACCTCAAAAAGGCAGCAGCGTGTGAAAACACGTCCCCTCCTGATGTCTGCAGGGCAACAATTCCTCTGGGCCCAGGTCTTCCAACACTTTTTAGGGGGGGCTTTGAAATGAAAAAGCTGCTTTTTTATGGAATTAACCTTCAAAGTCTTCACCTACAAGAAGTTTTTCACCTCTTGCACGCCCAGCTCCACCTGCCCCTCTTTGGTGCTTTGTCATTCATGGTTATTTCCATAAATTCAGAGGTACTCCAAGCTCAAATCACACCCTCAATCCTTTATTCTCCATGTTTCTGGGTGCAGTTTCAGATGTCTGGGGTCGCTGGGAGCTGGCCCCCACGTGGGGCAGGACGTTGTTGGTGGGATTTCCCTGATCCCTTGGACTCCACAGTCCGGTTTCTCACAGGGGATGTGAGAAAGGAGGGTGGAAGGACAACCAGAGCTTTGCACTGCACTCTGAGAACGCACAGCACGGCATCAGCATGGAACAGGGCAGGAATTCCTCAGGGATAAACACAGCCCTGCTCCACCACGGCAAGGAATTGCTGCAGCCACCACGGTGACTTAAGAGATGAGTCTTCCCCAAAAGGATGAGTGTAGAGATGACAGTAAAGACCTGAGAGCACCAACATGCCCTAAACCATGAATTTAAGAATTTAGGTGAGCTCTTTTCACAGGCTTCCCATCACCCAGAATGGAAAAGGCCACTCCACGTTCCCAGAGTGCCACCAACATCTGCACACAGCTGGCAGACAGCTGTGGCTCCGAGTTGGGGCACACACTCACCCCCCTAGCTCCCATACTCGTTTCTGTTCTGTCCCAGGTTTGGGTCCTGCTTTGTTTGGAGGAACATAAGCTGGACTTTGGCTGTGCTTGCACATTTTGTTCCGAAGCTGTCCTGAGCTGTTGTATCTGGCAGCCCCTCTCCAGCTCTGACCTATACAAAGACCACGTGGTTTGACTTTGTTATTTTTTTATAGTCTGGAATATGCTCATTCAACAGGATGGGAAATCCAGCTGTATCAGCAAAGTAAAGAATAACAGGCATGAAAGCCTCAGAAAAGGCTCAAAAGCTTTTTCCCACAAGTCTTCTTTGTGCTCTAACACTTGATTTATTTTTCCCTTGTTAATGCTTTCTGAAGCCAGTAGCAAGGAAGGAATTAATGCCACAGATTAAGCTGGAGGACATGCTGACAGCACGGGAACTAAACCAACCAAAAATGCACTGCGATGGTTGGAATTGCTGGTGTTGGAGTGTTCTGACTCTGGCTGTATGGAAAGAGGAGGATAAAGATAAGCCCTGCAAACAGAGAGAGCCGTGGGGCTGCTGATGGGGAGTATTTCATGGAATCATGGAATGGTTGGGTTGGAAGTGACCTCAAAAACCATCTCATCCCACCCCCTGCCGTGGGCAGGGACACCTTCCACTATCCCAGCTTGCACCGAGCTCCATCCAACCTGGCCTTGGATACTTCCAGGGATGAGGAGTCAAACCACGCCGGTGGGATGCACCACAGTGGGAATTTGGTGGAGGCCTGTGGAGAGAGAGGTGAGCACTGCCAGGGAACACAAACTCGTGGCAGCAACACCTGGGAACACGGGAGTGCCTGTCCTCAGCAGAGCCAGGGCTCCTGGGACACATCAGGATGCCCTGGAAAAATTATTTTCCCTAATTGTTGTGTGGTGAATAACCCAGAAAATCATGGAATCGCTAAGGTTGGAACAGGCCTTTAAGATCAAGGTCAAGTCCAACCCTTGGCCCAGCACCACGTTCACCACTAACCACGTCCCCAGATACCACATCCACACGTTTTTTGAACTTCCAGGGATAGGGACTCCACCCCTGCCCTGGGCAGCCTGTGCCAGGAGTTTACAACCCTTTCCATGAAAATAAGTTCCCAATATCCAATCTAAAGGTCCCCTGGTGAATCCTGAGGCCGTTTCCTCTCGTCCTGTCACTGGGAGCAGCCTCATCCAGGAAAACCTCATGTATTGAGTCAAAATAACCCTCAATCTCCTCCAGGCTCAGGCTACAATTTTCCTTCTCCACACATGTAAAATAAGGAGAAACCCACCCAAAATGTGCCCTCCAGGCTCTGGTGACAGCCAGAGTCATTCATCTCCATAGGCAAATCCAACTGAGTGCCAAGGGCATGCCCATAACCAAGGCCCACTTTGAAAAAAGTTGGGAATTCTTGGTTTTCATCCTGCTGTGCTCGCAGTCCAGCAGAGGCCCCTCGGTCCCTGCTTATGCCTGGAGCCCCTGGAACTGGATTGGGAGCAGGCAGGCGGCTGCTGCAAGGCTCCATCCAAGGCTCATTTATAACCAGAAGCTGATAAAATCTCAGGGCCATTCAATTGGCTTCCTGGATTTTCTGTTTGGAAATCGGTGCTTTAATATCTCGAAAACAGAGGAAGCCAAGGAAGGCAGAGGCTTCCCCTGAGGGAAGTACAAAGCGTGGCTGTACTCAGATACACATCCCAAGGGACATCCATCTAAATCCATCAGCAAATTGCCACACTTGATGCCAAAAATTCCCTGTGAATCTGTTAAGGCCCTTACTTTTGCCATTCCGGTGGGATTTGCTTGAGGTTTCTGCACTTTTGAGAGTAAAACAGGAGCAAATAAATCAGAATGTCTCCACCAGGGACCCAGAGGAAAGAGCCCGTGTCTCCCCCCTCCTCAGCTCTGGTTTTAACTGGACATGGATTGGGAGAAATGTAATTCCTGATTGAGCTGACTGTGCCTCAGAGGGAGCCAAGGGAACGCTGACTGTGCTGCCACAGGATCCTGTGCCAGAGCAGGGAGATTGTGGAATTATTTCAGCTGTTCACCAGAAGCAGCTGCCACCTGGGAGGGGGCTGCTCCCACTGTTCCCTGGACGTGGCTTTCCAACTTCCCCCCCACTCTCAAAAGCAGCAGCATCCCGAAATTCTCTTCAGAGAAAGGTTCTGGTGACCCAATCCCAGCACGTGTGTGTGCTCACATCTCTGGTCAGCACAGGCGGGCAGGGCTCTTGGAGGAATGGCTGCTTTCGTGCTATTCCAGCCAAACTTCCTGGTGGAGCAGCCAAATTCCTCTGCACGTGTCACTGCCCTCCTTTGCCTGTCCTTTATCAGACATCAGGGGTTGCAGCAGGGCCGGTCTTTGGTGCCATTGTTTCATCCGAGCAGCTTTGGTGGGGGTATTTGGAGTGTGTCCGAGGTGTCACTGAGCCCTGTCAGGATTTACCAGCCCGGCGCTGGAGCTGCTCCTGGTTCCAGTGCTCCAGCAGCTGCTCGGAAAGGCTCTGTCCAGCTCTCGTCACATGTCCTGGGACACGGGCCCCCATCAATCTGCTGCCCTCGTGTGCCAGCACCACAGCGGCGATGAGAAGGCAGAAATCTTAGACTGTCTTTATGTCTGTCCTGGATCTTCACTAATTAGGCTGGTGAACCATTAATTAGGCTACCTAAGCTTCTTTAGGGATGCTTAATCTTCCCTTTGCAAGCAGGGTTCACAATATCAGGGATGGAGTCCAGCTGATACCAGCTGAAACTGCTTTTCCTTACCTGTCACCAGCCTTGCTTTGCTCTATTCCCAATTTGTTTATGAGTAAGTTTTGATATTTTTCCATTCATTTATGTCCCAAGGTGACCTAAAAGCCCTTCAGATACCAGTGTCATCACACAGGTCTCTGGCTCACCTGGGGTCAGGGGTCTGTGGGTCGAGGGGCACAATTTGGGGCTCAGCCCCATCTCTTTGAACCCACTTTGTCATTTCCAAAGAAATTACAAATCGCTGGGCGAACCTGAGAGAAATGAAGTGACTAAAAGGAAACTCTGGAAAATCAGAGGTGAGAAGCGAGAGGCGATTTCTGAACAGCGAGGTCATATTGCTCATAGGGCAAAGCAGCCAAAAATACCTTAACACCCCCTGCCCTTGTGTGGGGGAGCATTTTCCCTCGCCGTTATTCAAATCGGGAGTCTGATGCAACCCTGGCTGGAGTGGAGTCAGGCTGCAGTGGCTGCGGAGCCCCGCGAGGTGTCAGCGCCAGTGCAGCCCCGGCTGCTGCTGCAACACCCGGCCCGCCGTTGCATCAGCTCCCGGCAGAGCCCTGGATTCTGGGATGCGCATTCCCAGGAGCCGGCAGGGAAGCGGCACGATGTCCTCAAGCGAGCACAGCTTGTTGAGATGGAGAAATCCTCTGTAGTTCAGCTTGTCCGGCTTTCGCTGCTTCAGGAAATCCTCAGGAATTCGGCGGCAGAGAAGGGATTTCCACTATTAATCCCATGTTTTTGCTGAAGAACGAGTCCAAGCACTGCTCTGCCACGAGGTGCCTGCACAGCCCACACCTGGTTTTTTGGGATACACCATCTCCAGAGCAGAGCGTGCAGTGGGTGCTGCAGAGGACTGGCCACACTTCTCAGTCCTGTTGGCCCTCGGAAAGCAGAGACAACTTCACTTAAAAATAACTTTATTTGCTCTGTTAACATGCAGTTATCTCGCAGCCAGCACTCAGTTCCCAGTACAAACCCTTTCTCACAGGGATCAGAACGTCAGGGGCTGTTTCACTGTAAAGGGGAAGGAAATGCTGGGGGGAGATGAAATCGCCGGGGAGGTAAAGCCAGGCTGTGACAGGGCAGGGTTTGGTGTCTCTGGCTTTTGTTGCACTCCAGGACACAACGCCCTCATCCAGGTGTTCTCCAGCAGCAGTTTTCCTGTGTCAGTTCCTAAGGGAGCACATCAGCCTGGGCTCGTGGCTCACCTGTGTTCCAAGGGGAGCCATCTCATGGCACATAGGGTGAGGAGGATGCTTTATGTATTACCAGAAAAAGGTTTAATTTAAACGTTAGAGAAAAATTACTGACTTCCAGGAGAGTGAGAGGTGAGAACAGACTGACTGGGGTGGCTGTGGAATTTCCAAAGCCGTGTCTAAGCCCTTGTGAGGCCAATTTCTGCCAGAGGGTTGGAGATCAGCCTGCTTTGTGGAAAGAGTCGATATGGATCGTTTCTCCCTGTCCTCCCATGCCCAGCTTTCCCAGCTGAGCAGGTAAAGGACAGGGACTGACCCTGAGTGTTTGATTTTTACCTCCCTCAGCCCTGATCGCAGTGACATTGATGAAATGAATTCAGTTTTATCGTCACAAAACCCCGCTGACCCCTGATGGGTGAGTAGGTTTTTCCACAGGTGATTGGCATTGCTTTTCCTGGTAGTGCCTTTGGGATCAGATTATGGATTTACTGCCCTACCTGCTGCTGTCAGGGCATTTGACAAGTCTTTACCAGTTGGAGCAAGGCACTGGGGAGGGTTTGGTGTGTTCTGCACCAGTTCACTCTGGTTTTGTGAGCCCCTCAGTAAAGATAACTCCTTACATCCCTTATCTTGCTCAGCATTTACCCTCAGGTAACGATGACCCTGGCAAGATTCCTTGCGGTTTTGCAAAAGGAAAGAAAATATTTGTTCATTCTCAGTGGCTTTAAAAGGTACAATGGGGTGTGTTAACCACTCTCTTGTGCAGGAATGTTCTCCTAAAGCATGAACCTTCAGGAGGAGGAGCTGCTGTGGTGGGGTCTGTGCAGGAGACATGGGAGAGCTCTGCTGCATGGTTGAAATTAGATCGACTTTTCCCTTTCTCACTCTTCCCTGTGAACACCCAAAATCTCAGCAGGCCCTGTGGGGATGGTTGGCAATTTAGGGACAATGAAATGTAAATAAAACTCATGCTCCAGCAATTTCGTTTTAAAGAGGTGACGTCACATCCACTTCTGAACACGTCTCGGGGTGTTTTTGCAGACGTGCTGTCATAGGTGATTGTCCCACATCTGTCTATCACTGACTCATTTCTTGAAGAAAAGGTACCATTTTAACCTGCAACCTCAGTGTTCCCACCCCTGCCACATGAACTGTTCTCTCTGAAAATAACCCCCTTGGTTTCCTGAGCTGAGATGTCGTTTCTGTTCCATGAAAAGGAGGAGTCACGCAGGAAGGCCAGCCCCAGGTGCCAGGGACACGTCACAGCGGGGTTTTTCTGTGCTGCTGCATGGAAGGCACAGGTTCCATTATAGCCACGTGAGCAACAACCTGACACAACACCACACACCATCGGGTGGGAGCTGGATCCCGTTTGAGCACCAATATTTACTCTGCTCTCTGCTGGGCTGCTCTGTCTGGCTTTGCTTGCGGTGCAAACGGGGTTTCGTTGGTGGCTCCTGGCACCCGGCACAGCTTCACGCTTCCCACAGGATGAACAGGCACATTTCAGGGAGAAACAACCCAGGAGGGACTGGGATTGGGACTGGGATGGTGGCCGAGTCCCTGGGACTGGTGGCCTGCAGGGTGTCCGTGAGGTGTTATTCCTTTTTGCAGGCTGTCCCCACACCAGCCAGTGGGAATGGTGGGTTATACTCCCATGGGAGAGAGTCCCAGGATATCCTGAGTTGGAAACATCATTGAAGTCCAACCCCTGGATTTTACACAATCGCTCTTCCCTGTTTTCCAGGTGCAAAGTGAGAGACCAGGACGGGCCCCTGGGAGAGGAGGACATAGGGAATGTATTTGTGCACATTCCCCCCTGCTCTCATGGACAGGCACCTCCTGCTCACTTGTGGCACTGGGGGATGCCAGTCCACGAAAAAGTTTGGATATTACAGGACACCGTGAAACCAGGAAGCTGCACAGCCCACACAGGGCAACGAGTCCTTCCACGTGGCCCTGCTGTCGTGGGACATCCATGGGAATGTCTCCAGGATGGTCACACGAGCTGTGTTTGACCTGTGGGAATTGGTGGGTATCCAACACACGAACCTGGTGATGCTCTGAACTGCAGAGCAGCTCCAGGGAGAGGCTGCAGCTCTCCCCAGGCACAGACTTGCCTGGAGAAGGGCTCAGTTGGAGGCAGGCACGGGCTGGTGCTGGGCTCATTCCTCCCAAATCCCTCACCTTTATCCCCTGCACCTGCGGGGCAGCGGGGTTGGAACAAGCTGGTGGTTATTTATTGGGGAGAGGCAGTGAGTCAGGCACAGTCACTGCACTGCTGCATCCTCACCGTTCCTGCAGCTCTGGTAAAAACGTGGAACTTCACCCAGACAGTGCCGGGAGTCTGGGTTGGCCTGTGGGCAGCTCTGTCCAGAGCCCTCCACTTCCCAAGGTGCTGCAATCCAAAGGTTGTGGCTCGGTTCTTCCCATCACCACTCTGGGGTTATGTGTGCAGGCACTTCCAGCTCCTCCTCCTGCCCACCACCAAACCACCCACCCAGCAGGGAATCTCCTCCTGACATTTGGTTTTGTGATCCCCTTTTCATTCCAGGTCAATTTTCCTCTTTGTCTCCAATTCCCCATCTCCTCCCAAGCCCAGCTTCTGTCACAGCACCCTTGAGATTCATTTTGTCCTTCCAGCTCCACGTCCTCTTCTCAGAGATGGGTGGGAGAGGAGTTTCCCCCATGTCCGTGGGGTGCCGGTTGCAGCTCCCCATCCCGGCAGGATTTTGGGAGTGAGGATGGAGCAGGTCAGCCCTCATGGATCCTTGGAGGATCAGGACTGGCGCCTGGGAGACTGTGGCACACAAGGCAGGGTGTGCAGCTCCACAGAAAGGCTGGAATTCATTTAATAAGGAAAACCAAATGAAAGCATCCTTCCCTGCCTAATCCCCTGCATGAATCAACAGAGCTTCAGCATCCAAAGGCTCCAGGCTGGAGCCTTTTTCCCAGCGGAGAGCAGGCCACAACAGGCAGGTGGTTAAACCCAACAGTTGCCATAAATGACGTTCCTGAGGGAATCTTGTTCTGCAGCAGAACTTCCCAACCCTGAGACCCCAGGACAACTCTGCACTGAGCAGCCTCGTGGCTCCTGGTTGACTGTAAGTCCCTTTCCTCCAGAAAAAAAAAAGAGGAAGCAAACAGAATCTGCAATTTTGGGGGACAACAGGGCAGAGCCAACTGTTTCCTGCTGTTTTCTTCTGCTGCAACAGCCCTTGGCAGGATCTTGCATCAGTCCCTGAGGACGCTGCAAGCCCATGGCCAGAATGAGGAGGGTGTAAAAAGTGCTTTTCCAGGCTGATTTTTCTGTGTGGAAGGCAGGGAAAAAAATCCAGATGGTATTTGGCCCACACAGCGAGATGCAAATCCCAGAGGGAATATTTTGCAGGATTTGTAGGTTTATCTTGTTTGACTTGGGTGCAGGAGCTTCTCTCAAATGTGATTTAATGAATAAGGCAGACAAAACCTGCTTAACCTTTGCCCAGCAGTGATAGCGCCTGCTCACAAATTCCATGGGGTACTAGGAAAAAGGCTAAATTGCTTTAAGTTGTCTATTAATTTTAATTAAATAAGGAGAGAATGGTTTGGGGCTTGCAGGTTTTCTAACTAGTAATACCAGGCTTCTGTTTTCTCTAGAAAATATTAGAGATATATGAGGGACAAAAGGATTTTTCCATCCCCAAATTCTCCTTTTCAAGAAAAAATGTGACCAGCAATAGTAATTTTTGGTTATTCAGAGGGTCTGACGTACACTGGGATTATTGTGGCTTTAAATGACTTTCTTCTGGGAACTGGGATTTTATTTTGAAGCCATTATTTTCTCTACCTGTGGAAGGACTCCCCAATTAGCAGCTTGGATGCCCAGACCCTTCCATGCGGCTGCTTTCCCAGGATCCTGCTCTCCCCTGGGAATGGGCTGTCCAGAGCCAAGGCTGATTCCTGCAGTAATTGCACAACCTGATCCATCATGTGAGAGCTTAAACTCTTTACATTGTGGGAAGCCAGTGCCTCTTTCCAAAGCCTATTTCAAGCAACTTTGTCAATCTGGATTAGGATTTTTTTTTCCCCCTAATGCAAACCCAGTGTTGGCACAGGGATAAATCCCATTTAGCAGGAGCAAGGCCATGGACAGACAGACAGACAGGAGACTGCAGCCAAGAGCCGGGAGCTCAGCCTGGCACCAGCATTCCCAGCCCTGCAATTCCTGCTGTTCTCCAGCACAGCTGGAATATCTTTCAAAGATCCAGTTGCCTTCAAACATGCAGGCAAAGGTGGCAGTGCCCTCCATATCCAGAGCATATCCAGCTTCTGCTCACCAAAGCACATTCCCTTCGTGTCCCTGGTGGCTTTTTCCTTGATCCCCAGCAGTGCCCACATCCCAGACACTTGCAGGCAGCTTGGAATGTTCTGCCAGGCCTGGTGATGCAGGATGTGTGCGAGCCGAGTTCTGGGCACGTCCTTGGCTGCCCGGATCTCCCGGTGGCCACAGAACCGCTCCCCAATTCCTGCCGAGACAGCCCTGAAAAGTTCAGCTTGGTCTTCCCAAGAAAGATTCCACTGGTGGTTTTATTGGCCACGTGCAACTGCTCTGCTGGCTTTTGGCTGCTGGGAACTGGGGCCAGCAGGAATCTCAGTTCAAGCCCTCACAGGCCCCCGGTGTGGTTGGAATATTCTCCATCGCACGGAGCCTCGCGGGGCCTAAATCCCAGGATTTAGTCCTCCTCCCTGAGCAGGAGCAAGAGCTTCACCCCCACCCTGCTCCTGGCACAGGCACCACGTCCCCTCCAGACATTGCATTTGTCTTTTAGCTGAGCCTGGTGTCTCTTTGCTCCCACATCCAACATGCACCAGCACCTTCATGCACCTCATTGCACCACAAACCTCCCGAATTCCTGAGGTGCCCAGACCTGATTTCTGAGCTCTCTGAAGCCCAAGGGACAACGCTCCCGCCCTTGCAGCTCCCTGTGGTTACACAAGTCCTGGAGCTGCCTGTGGAGAGCGGGGAGCCTGCTTTTCCCAGGCAAGTCGGAGCAGAAATGACCTCACTGAAATCCAGAGCCAGGCTCCCGGAGATGTTGACCAAACCAGCCAGGAAACTGGTCCAAAGTGGAGCACACACTGGTGTTCCCACCACACTTCTGGGGTTTGCACAGGAATATTGCAACATCCTGAGGGTTTGCTGGCCCAGCAGGCACAAGGCTCTGGGCCCTTGATTTCTGTCACTCCTCTTTGTGCTAATTCTGGACTGCTCTGGAGGCTCCAGGATTTGTCTCCTGCTGCTGTTGCAGGCAGTCCCTGACTCTCACGAGTCTGGAGAGGTCCGTGGTGATGCTCCAAGCACCTGGCACGATGCAGACACAGAGCACGTGGAGTGGGAGCTGTCCCTGCCCATGGAATTGGACGAGCGTTCACCTTCCAACCCAAACCATTCCATGGTTTGTGACATAAGGAAGGCCGGCAGCCGAGGACAAAGGCACCGCCACCCAGCGAGGTGTCTTGGTGACCTGTGTGTGTCCCTGGCACTGCCAGCACTGTGCTCTCACTCTGAAGGACACGGTGACAAGTGACGCCAAGTCATGCAGAAAAACTGGGATCCTCGAGCTGGGCCGTTCCAGTGCTACTGCCCTGGCTGCAAAGGGAGGCAGGGAATCACTTCCAAAAGGAGGTGTTGGAAAGGGCTCTTAACACAGAAAAGGAATTCCTTTTCCTACACAGTGTGTGTTCCTGCCTGTTTCCCTTGTCTGGGCACTGTCCCTCACTCCTGCTCTGCCTTCCCAGCTCCATCCCAATGGGCCCTTTGGGCTGCCTCGGCTCCAGGTGCACACATGGATAATTGGAATGTGCTGAAAGTGCTTTCAGCTCCCCCAAATCTGGGAACAGGCACTCCAGGGCATGGATTGGACAGGCCTAAGGCAAGAGGGACATTTTCTGCTGCAGCAAACCTTGACTGCAGACTGGTTTTTGGGGACAGGGTGCTGGCAGAGCTCTTCAGGTGAACGTGAAGTGTCCACGGTGGCCTCAGAACAGTGGCTGAAGGATAAATTGGTGAAATTAGGAAAGAGGCTCAAACAACAGGAATTGCCATTTCTTGCTTCCCTGGTCTCTAATTCGCTGCAGGGATCCAAATGTGGATTCATCTTCCGCGTTGTTCAGCTTGGATGAAGACCAGGGGAATTTCCAGCACTTATTGCCCCATTTGATTGAGACAGAGCTTTAAGGCTGTCCTTGGCAGAGGAGCAAGGCCGTTCTCAGCTGGGGAAACTGAGGCACAGCCAGGCATAGTGGTGGTTTCTCGAGATTTCCAGGTGCCCCCTGCCCACAGCACCATCTCCTGTGCCATCCATCCCCGGTGGGGGGAATGGCAGTCCAGGACAGGCAGGAAATTTGCATATTGAGGAATTATGCAGGGGGAAAAAAACTTACAAGTATCTGTAAAAAAAAAATCTCCCTTTTATAATTCAAGGTCTGGAATCAGGTGGTTGGAGTCATCCCTTTGTTAAAGATCTCTAACACCCACTCTTCCATAAATCCTGTGTGCTGCTGAGCTCTGCCACCTAAAATAAATCTCCAGCAAAATCAGCTGAAGAAACACCTTTATTTCATGGCTTTTGAACAACAAGTTAAATATCAGCAACTCCTTTAAAAAGTGGTTAAAAAGACCCCTTTCCAGGCAGAACTTCCATTGCCTCGATATGAAGGGAACAATTTTATTGTCGGGTGTTACTTTGCTGCAAGGAAGTTTGTCAACAGCAATTCTCCTTTTATCCAATTCCCTCATACCTGTAGCTGGTTTTTGCTGTATTAATTTATCTGGCCCAGAGGATCCCTTTATTATTTCCAGCCACAATTCCTTGTCAGCTCCTTGCTTTGATTTATCAGTGCCCCCTTGAAGCTGTTCCCGGCCCGTGTCACACCCCATCCTTCGTGGCTTCTTCCCAACCCAAACACATTCAGTGCCTTTCATCCTCCACACAAATCTTCAAACAAACACCAGTTTTATTGCTTTTGCCTCCAGTCCTGAGACATTCCCACCTGCTGCTCCAAGGGCTCACCCTTCCTTGGTGCCATTCCCTGTGCTGTTCTCCGCGGCTCTCCCACACAGGCGCTCCTGGGTTTGGGGGGAAAAATGTCCTGGTTTTGGTTGGAGGGTGGGAAAATGTCAGTCTTGCTCCGTGTGTGTTTTCCAGAGGGTTGTGTGTTCCCACGCCTGCCCTCTCCCACCACCTCCAGCCATCAGGAAAAAGCCCAGCAGCCACAAGAGCTGGGGATGTGTCTAGACAGTGCTGGGTCCACATGTGGCTCCCATTCCATGAGTCCTTCCCGGGAAAAGCCCACCAGGAGGGTTCCTCTGCCATCGCAGGGCTTTCCTTGGCACCATTAATGTACTGATGTCCATCCTATGGAGGAATTTTCCCAGGAAGTTGGGGTTGCTCCATCCCTGGAGTGTTCAAGGCCAGGCTGGACGGAGCTTGGAGCAACCTGGGATAGTTGGAATGAGATGAGCTTTAAGGTCACTTCCAACACAAAGCATTCCATGATTCCATGGTTCTGTGAGGCCACAGCTGCCACAGAGGCACCAAGGGAAGGTCACCTGGGGGGGAGCCAAGAGCCAAAGCAGCCAACAACGGTGATCTTTAGGGAAAGCTCATATGAAACATGAGGTCTGATCCCTTCCCGGCTTTTCCCGGGACCCACGGAGCGTTCCTTGAGGCTCCTGCAGTCAGTAACGAACCCTTTTATCCGAGCTGTTTGAACTCCCATGCACAAATGAACGTGGTCTCAGGCCGTGCCCTGACCCCGGGCGCGTGATGGAGGCCAGGCTGCGCAAACACTTCCTGCCTTTGTTGGGTGTCCAGGTCCTCTCCCGCTTCCCACCCACAGCCCAGGCCCCGCAGGGGTCAGCGGCCGGGCTCAGGACAGGAACCTGCAGCTGCACTGCACAGATCCAGTGGGATTTCACTCCCTGTGTATTTCAGGGGCCCAGTCTCCAGACTTTGCCACCCTGTCCGTCTCCTTCTCCAGGTCGTGTGTGCTGAGCTGGCCTGAGCCAGGACATGATCCATAGGCAGGCTGTGCCTCCCTCCATCACTAACCATTTTACCAGTGTTCCCTCTCTCCCCAACAATGATTGCCAAGATAATTCCCTTTTTCAAACCCCACGGGAAGCTCAGTGAGTCCCAAGCCTGCCAAAAACCCAAGGATCGAGGTACTGGAAGCTCAGTGGCCTCCTGAGGAGTGACCTCCCTGTAGGAAAGCTGTAATTCCCCCAGGATGCTCCTCTTTATTTCTCTGCTCCCTGTATCCTCCACGACAACCTCTTGGAACCCCTCTGGGATCCTCAAGCTGTACCAGCACCACATTTTCCACTCCCAGCTCCCGGGAATCACCACTGGCAGTGTCTGCACACACCTGGCAGCCCTCCACCTGCTCTGGGACCCTCTGCAGCTCCCACAGCTGGAGCTCTGCTCCGAAACACGATGCTTCATCTGGCAGCGACTCCTTGGGCTTTCTCCTTGGGAAGAAATGCTCCAGCACGGGAACCTTTCCAGGCGAGCCTGGAGCACACAGGGATGTGAATAACTCATTTCATCTCTGTGCTACTGCCTCATCTGCCTGGTGTTTCCATGCCCATTCCAGGCATTCCAGGGCATCCCAGCCCTGCTCCTCCATGTCCCACCGGTGTACATCCCAGACTTGTTATAGTGAGGTTTTGTATTTCATTATTTGTATTTTATTTGCCAGAGTTTATTCTTTCCTTCTTTGGCCACAGCTGTTACTTTTGGAATGCTCTCTTTGGAATCACTGATGGCACAGGTTATCCCGCTGTTCAGCCACGCTGGCTTTTGGAGATGTTTTCCTTAGATTACTCTTAATTCCATCTCTAAGAGCCTCTAGTATCTGGGAGAGCCTCCAGGAGAGCCTCCTCATTGCACTCTGTATCCTTGTAACTGCATTCCCATTTCTCCATCTCCAAATCCCTCCTTTTTCAAATAAATATCTCAAGTTAAATGCTACTGTGGTGGCAGGGTTTGGGGATTATGAGGATGTTGGGCTCGAGCAGATTCTCTCTTCCAGTGTTACTTCCCAAACAGCCACAATGCTCAGGAGTAAACCAGGAATTGCCCTTTTCCCGTCAATTCCCTCCTTGTCCAAGGCATGGGCTGACTGTCACCCAAACTGGGTGTGGAATTTGTCACATCTGCTCGGCCCCTGCGGCATCACTGAAATCTCACTCGACTCCTGGGTTTTCTCCACAGCCTAAGCTCTGTCAGCATTCCCTGCCCATTTCTTCCTTTGGGATGTGTGTGTGTGTGCCAAGGGAACAGCTCGAGCACCATCCTCTCCTTTAGGAAGGAAAACCTTGGAGTTCTGCTCTCCGCACACCCAAAATCCTCCAACGTTCCCTGTGAGCCTGAGCATCCCTGCCCTGGTCCTTTCCCAAAACATCCTCTTCAGCCTGGAATGAACAGGGAAGAGGGATTGCAGCAGAGCATCCCTTTTCCCTTACAAAACCCGGTACCTTCCTGCTCCTGGACACTTCCTTTGCTGCACCTCTGGCATGGAAACACCCTGGGAATTGGGACATTCCTCCTCTGCTCCCACCTCGTGCCCTAAGCTCACCCACTTTCCCATTCCCTTGGTTTTAACATCAGGGAAGTTAACTAGAATTTTAAAAAGGCGGATGGTGATGGAGGCACGGATGTGTCATTGCTCAGCCACGCTCCTAAATCCAGCTGCATGAGGAATTCTTGGAAACCCAGGCACTGAGGGACACGGGATAATCAAGGCAACTTTAGGTGAAAGAAAAATCCGAGAGGCAAAGAGCAGAGTGTTGTAATTCAGCTTTCTTTGTTAAAAAAACAAACCAAAACAACCCAAAACATAGAACAACCCAAACATTGAACAGATTTGTTAAACCACAGACATAAAAGAATCAAGAAATACTACCAAAAAAAAAAAATACATTGCAGGAGACATCTTGTTGTACAAGGCCATTGGATTCAGGAACTACTGGCTGACCAGCCCTCAGTCAGTGGAATTGCTGTGCTGCCAGGAACACAAACGTTGGGAATACACAGCACTTACTGGAGAAGTATTAAGACTAAAAGATATTTACCCCTTCAAATAAATAGAGTGTCATCTACAGCAATATTTAAATTAGTAAAATAAGTTTTTAAAGCAACCAAATATAACAAAATTGTAAATCGGGTCTAGGTTTTCCTGTGTACGTTCTTTTTTTTTCGTGTGTGTGTGTTTAAAAAAAAACCCAAACCCAACAAAAATAGAAAGCAAAGTGTCTCTGAGAAGTCCGATTATTCACCAGGAGTGAATGTCACCCTCCCTTTGTTCTGGGGGTCGGAGCGAGGTCTGGGAACCCTGAAAATCCTCCCTTTGCAAGGATTTCAGTGGGACATGGACCTCTCCCTGTCCTCTGAACAAATAAGGACTTTTTTCCCTGCACGGGACATCGCTCCCAGCGCAGCCAGACCCTGGCACCACGTCCCAGGGGCTGGGATTTGGGAGAGCCCCTGCGCCGAGGTGAACGTCATCCCTCGGGAATCATTTCGGTGTAGCTATAAAGTCTCTTTTAGGCAGTTTAGAAATTAATTCAGTGTTTAAAAAAATACTTTCCTTTTTTCCTCATTAACACTTGAACAGCTGGAGGAAGCAACACCCCTTCTCAGGCAAGGAACGGGGAGGTAAAAGCAAAGAAATAATCCTCTGGATATTGGATCCTTAGGGGATCACCGACCCCGAGCCACATTTCCTACCACGACATCTCGGATCATCAGACTGGGAACTCTTGGTTCCACCAGCAGCATCCCCCACACACATTCCCAACCCAGTTCCAGCTCCAGTGTAAACTGGGAAGAACCTGAGCACAGACAAACCCAGCATAATCCCGGTCAGCTCCAACTCCTCACCCGGAATGGAGAGCCCCTGGAGCATCCCTCTGCGCCAAGGTCCCCCGGGATGCCCTGGCAGGGATGAGGGAGCAGATTCCCATCCCTGCAGGGATCTCCCTGGTCAGCAGCCAAGCGTGGCTGGCTCCGGCCGTGCCGGCCCATCCCGGAGCCGGAGATGCTCCCGGGGCCGGCACAAGGCTGGGATTCAATCCCTGGGCTCTGCCGAGGTCACGGACAGACCTCAGCCCCAGCCCGGGGGGAGCCGGAGCCGTCCTGCCCTTGGGCTGCCCTTTCCCAAGCTCCAGCAGCTTTGTTCCAGCCCTTTCCCAATGGCCATGGCCCTCCCCTTTCATGCCATCAGCAATGGAGTTGCACAAGGGGTGTGTGGAAAAGCTGGCATCCCACGGGAACGGCCCCGAACAGCCGGAGTGTTGTGTAATGACAACATTTGGCAGTTTCCGCATTTTTTGGGGATTTATTTTTATTGAAGCCCGAGAGCGCCGTCGCCTCGGCTGAAGGCACAGGTCCCTTCCCAGACTGAGTGGAAGCCTTCCCTGGGATTCTCCACAGCCAGACCAGGACTCTGCCGCTGTGGCCATCTCTCCGAGGTTGGGAAGCCCCGGCTCCAGGGAACAGCTCTGCTGCAACACCACTGCCCCTGGCCAGACCCACCACGGAGCAGCCCTTGGAGCAGCCCCATTTATTCCCTTGCCTGAGCCACCCACGGGGAGAGGACTTGGAGAACAACACTTCTCCGGAGTTCCAATCCAGCTGAAGGGTCTTTCAAGTTTGTTCAACTGTGCCAGAGTCCCTTTGAACTCCGTGGCCACAGAGGCAGCCGTGACAAACAACAGTGTTTACCAGAACATGGTGTCTGAGATGGAAAACACTGCAAGTTCTGCAGGAAGTTCTGAAAAAATCATTAAAAATCCACCCAGGATGACACAAACGCCCCTGATTTCTGCAGGGCTGAGCAGGGCTGGTTCCCCTCCCAGCTGGAGGAAGGGTTCTCATCCAGAAAGAGGAACCCAACCGGTACGGAAGTGCCTGGCCAGCAGCTCCTGCTGTGTTTAGCAATCCCTGTGGGATGCTATTCCGTGAACACCCCAAACAAGTGCCTGCCTGGGAGCCTGAACTTCCAAACAACTGAAGGAGAGCAAGGATTGGAAGCTGGGGTTGGGACAAGGACCACGGGATCGCTGCGGCTCAGCCACGGCTCCACGGTTGGACTCCGTGACCTTAAAGTCTTTCCCAAGCTGAATTCCAAGGACACAATGGCTCTGGCTGTACTTGCAGGAAGCTGTCCTATGGAACAGACTCACGTGGAACCTCGTTTAGGTCCCTGTGGCTGCAGGGTCCTTTGTGGGGAGGGTTTATCTCCCTCAGTGGGTCACAGGAGCTGTGACCCATCACGGGCTCCAAAGAGCACAGACCAAGGGAGAAACAACAGGAAAAATCCCATATCCAGTGCTGGGAATGACGGGAAACTTTCTGTGAACTCTCTGTCACTTCCCTCGCCCTCCCTGACACATCTCATTCCACATCTGAGGAAAACAAGCAGCAAGGAGGTCTTTGCCAGGGATGTGTCCTCCTCTTTTCCATACCAAAATCCAGCAGAACAGGGCAAGTTGAGGGCAGATCGTGGCTGATCCAAGGGAAAATCTGCCACACTGGACAGCAGAGGTTGTTGGCAGCAATTTCCCTGACGGGAGGAACTACTTTATTGTGTTTTCTTGATAAAATGAAATTCAGTTTTACCCCCTCGCTCATTATCTCCCAAACCTCCAGGAAAAAATAACCCAACTCTTCCAGCCGTGTCACCAAGCTCGGGTGGAGGGCAGCTATGGAGGTCAGGGAATCCAGGATGAAAGAAATCAGGTTTTTGAGAGATAAACCTTGAGATGTGAGCTGGGGCTGACCAAATGCAGTAGTTTTGTGGTTCTGTGCTGGTACCTGGTTCAGTTTCTTCCTAAACCTCTATTGCCAAGGAGATGCTGGTGAGATTCCCAAGAACACGGGATCAATGCCAGAGCCTCAGGTTAGTACAAGAGAAAGATCTTCAGCAGCAAGTGAAAAATCATGAAAACCCATAAAAAGCAAAGCAAGCGAGTTAAGGATTCAATTAAAATCAGTTAATTAATAAAAAAAACTTTTTAGTGTGACAGCTCCTCTTTAAAACCAGTGTGAAAGCTTCAGCAGGAGGACACCGTGTAGCGATGGGTTCATCACTGATGGGAGATGTGTCCAATCCAACCTTTGGGAGGTCTGGCCCCATTCCTGAGCTCTCTGTGGATGGGCCCTTGGAGCCAACTGACATTGGGCTGAGCTGGCTGAGACTGAAATGCCTTTGCTTTGCATCCCAAGTAGCTGTGCTGGTGGCTTTTGTCACCGAGAGCTCCTCCACTGCCCCAGGCCCTGCAGACGCTGCCCTGAGACCCCCCCAGCCAAAAAAACCTGCAGCTCGAGTGGCAGGTGACAGACTGAGGTCCCCTCTCCGTGGAACAGGTCCAGCAGGAGCAGTGATTCCCCATCACTACTCAGAAACATCTCAGATTTCGGCTGCAAGAGGAAGCCACAAACCGAGTTCAGGTTTTACAGTTCCCGGCCTGACTTATCCCAACGCCTCTCCACAGGCACCGGATCCGAGATGCTCCAGCTCATTGCACGTAGGTCCCTGAACAGCCAGGCACTGGCCTAAAGCTTTGGCTTCTGCCCTGTGGATATTCCCAAACCAGCTGCAAGTCCCCATGGATTAACTCAGCCCCAGGAGAGCTCAGCGCACCTGAGCTGGTTTGGGAATCTCCACCCCGTGCTGCCATGGGATAAAGGACTGATTGTCTCACCTCTTCCTGCCTTGGAGCAGGACATGGAGCTGGTGAAGACAGCACGGAGCTGCACCCGGACACGGCCACAGAGCTGGGCAGGAGCTGCCCTGACACACCCTGGAGTGCTGAAGAACTTCCCCGGACAAAGCCCGAGCGAGTACCATGCTGTCCTTAATGCCTCTTCATCCCAAAGAACTCCACCCTAAGAGGAGAATCCAGCGGGAAGCGATAGCTCACGGAGCATCCCGGCTTCCCAACGGCCAGGGATACAAAAAAAAATGGGAAAGAGTACCTCACCAAGCCACTGGCACAAAGCACGAGCACAAAGATCGGCAACAGAGAGAGAAGCAGCTCCGGTGGGGAAAAGATGATTTAGAATTCCAAGGGATGTCGGAGCGCAGAGGCACAAGGAGCAAATGGTTCCAGAACTGCAGCTTTGCCAAAAAGGTGACACTTCTGACCAGATAAAGCAACGTGTCCCTAAGAGGACAGTGCTGGCCACTCGGGAACTGCGGGAATTGTGGCTGTGCTCACAGGATGGGATGGCACCACCCACGGCAGCCAAACGGGATTTCACCCGAGGACCACGGTTTGTGCCCAAGGATCACTCCTGGCGACGGGGGGATCTCATCCAGCCAAACCTGATGCACAGAGGGGGCTCAGGCTCCAGGTCCTGCTCCTTAGAGCAGAACACATCACCTACCCTCGTTACCCAGAGGAGGGGAGGCCCTGGCACAGGCTGCCCAGAGCAGATGTGGCTGCCCCTGGATCCCTGGAAGTGCCCAAGGCCAGGCTGGAGCACCCTGGGATAGTGGGAGGTGTCCCTGCCCATGGCAGGGGGTGGAACAAGATGAGCTTTAAGGTCCTTCCAACCCAAACCATTCCATGATCTGCAGAGGTGAAAGGCAGGCTCCAGCCAGCCAGGACATCTGCCCTTCTCTACATCCCAGACCCGGCTGGTCCCATCTCCGTGGCACATTCCAGAGGGGACACAGCACGATGAAGGGAATGGCGCCAGGCAATGCAGGGAGAGACCCCAGGGAATGTGCCAGGGGAGCATTTCTCTGCAGGTGGTTTAGGGACAAACATGGCTCACTTGGAGAGCACGGTGCTGCTCATCCCATGCTGGATCAAAGCATGGAATGAGCAAGCCAAGGACTTGGCCTTCTGCTGGCTGCAGCTCCCTGGGTTCCTCGGGAGGAATTCCACCCCCAGTGCTCACTGACAGGGCCACGGGATGGGCACTGTGGGGCAGAGCATCCCGGAGCGCCGGCTCCACAGCAGGGAGCTGGCCTGGATCTGGGAGTTCCAATCCAAAGGGGCCCCGAGGACTCCAGGGAGGAACACAGCGACATTCCCGAAGCCTCTCCACGTCACTGCTGGGACACTAATCCCGCTCCGCCTTGTCCCACCCAGCTCACTGCCAGTGGACAGCGGTGTGAGTTTGGAGTTTGGGGGGTGTGAGCCAACATCAGCCAATCTCCACTTCCCCAATCCCACCCCGGCCAGGGAAGGCAGAGGAGCCAGCCCAGGACACCCCCAGGGCTCTGTGACAGCCCCAGCCCCCCCGGGCACTCGGAACACCCAACCCAGGCTCCAGCAGATCCCAGATCCAAAGCAAAGACGCCCACACAGAGCCAAGCACAGCCCTCACACACACACAGACGGCACAGGCAGCACCCCTTGGGAATTGCCCTCTGGAATTCCTCCTCCTGGCTCGGGTTCGTACCAAGAACTTCTCCTGGCTGGATCTGCCGGGCTGAGGGTGAGGATGGAGGGGCTGCAGGAGGCAAAGCAGAGCCCTGGGGACGTGGAGTCAGCAGGAAGCAGCTCCCACGGGACGCTCCGGTGCCTGGGATTCGGGAGTGAGGGACCAGATTCTTGTGTCATCCTAAAATCACGTTGTGCGTTTCCTCGAGCTGAATGTCTCTGCTTTTCCTGCCTAGGATTCTTGAGGAACCACTTCCATGAGTTTCTGGCACAGGACTGTGGCGGAGACTGGGAAGAAAGCAAAGGAAAGGTCAGGGATCGCATCCAACACAAATCTGGGGCTGGGAAGGGCAGGGCTGCCCCCGTTTGCCTCCCCACTGTGAGTCCAAGTACAGCTTCAGCCTTGAAATATTCCGTGGATACTCCCTACTCCATTCCCAGAATTCAAACATCCCTCTGGGAGCTCTGCTCCTGCAGCAAGGATTCAGCCCTGCTCCAGAGGGAGAGGCTCCAGGACTCCCGGACAGCATTTCTCCTTGCCTGGTGATACAGTGCCTAATTTTGGATGCCGTAGGTGTGAGCAGCCAAAACTGAGTCAGGAATGGGCATGGAAAATCCAAGGTGGAGCTTTTGCTTCCCATTTTGAAAGCCATGTGAGCCCACAGCCTCTTTTGAAGGACAAACCCACCCAAACCCAGAGGCCACTGCCTGGCCCAAGGTAGGTGGGAAAAAAGGGAGTATTCCAGGTGCAGGTTTTCCCAGGAAAAGGTGCTGAACTGAAGTAACTTTGTTTTCCCACCCCTCAGTGTTGGTTGCTGGTATCCAAAACCCTCCTCTGCTCCCTGCTGTGTTTGGAAATCACAAAATATTCCTGCCTGGCAAAAGTAATTCCAAGTCCAACCAAGTGAGACTCAGATCAGTTGGAGGTGATCAGATTATCTGCAGTAGATCAATAAATACACATTGAAAGTCCCTATGCTTCTCACTGGATTCTTGCAGGATTATCATTCTCTGCTCCCAGAATATTTGCAAGATTCTCCTTAGCAATCCTTTGGCGGAGGGAAACAATGGAAATGGTAATTTGCCACCCAGGCATTGCAAAAATGGCTTTTGCAGGAACTGAGCCTAATGCTCAGGAGAAAAAAGTGAGTGTGGGAGAGAGAGGGAGAGAGACAGGGGGGGAAGAAAGAATAAGGAGTGCTGAGCACTGCTGAAAGCCTTTTTCTTCCTCATGAAACACCCAGCGAAGGCTGGGCACTTCTCCTTGTCTGCTTTTCTAGGTCAGCCCGTGGCAGGAGAGCTGGGAGGCAGCTGCTGGAGCTCAGTTACTTGGACACCGTGGATTGACTTCCTGGATTCAGTTGTTGAGGCCGAGGTTCCCTGTGCCAAGCACGGCCTCTCCATCCCTCCCAACACACCGTGGGGCTGTGGCAGCTGTTGGAAAACCTTAGAGCAGATGCCTTAAAAAGAAACCTCCCAGGAGAACACATCCAGGGGCTTTCCCTTCCCTCCGCTCCGCTGCCACAGGGCGATGCCAAGGAAAGCTCTGCCTGGATCCCAAATGTTAGCACTGGCTAAGCCATGGATTGGGACTAATTGTGGATTTTCAGCAGTCACTCAGTGCTCAATTCTTCCTTTTCCCTTCCTAACCACTGGGAAGGGATTCTCTGCTGAGCAAAGGCCTGGCCCTGGGCTTTTCCAGGAGCAGGGAATTACGCTCCGTGGCATAACAACAACCTCTCTCCCGGGATTAAAAACCCCCAAAACATGGTATTTGTCCCAAACTTCGCATTTACTGCAAGTCAGGGTGAATTCTGGGTGCTTGGTAGGCATGGCACTCACCAGGACAAACTTGTTATCACTAAAGAATAATGGATCAGAGCCAGGATTTTGGAAGCTCCTCCACGGGAAGGAGAGCCAGCGCTACCAGCTGGAACACGTCACTGGGAAGTTTTGGGAAGCAACAGCTGGAGCCCTGCTCCTCACTGGAGATACTCACAGATGCCTTGGAGAACCCACTTGGGCTTGTTTTGCCACCAGACCCCGAAGAAGTAAATGGGGATCCCACTGAGGATGATTGCAAAGCCGATCCCACATTCCTTGGGCGTCATCCAGAAGGAAACAGCGATGAGGAACAAGCAGGCCAGGATGAAGAAAATGGGCAGGCAGATGTTCACCTGAGCAGGGACCAAGGGACACGTTAGGAGATGCGTCAGGGGAGCAGGGCAGGCTCTCCAGGGAAGTTGATCCAGCTGTGAGCCTGGGGAGGGATGGAATTATTGTCCCACCATGGCCAGGAGCCTTTCTCAGCAGCTTTTTGGACCTCAACTCCATACTTCCATAATTCCTCATACAAATCATCTGCGCCAACAGCACCAAACCCAGCAGAGGCACAGCACAGGCTGGGGCTGTTTCCCAGGGGACTCCAAGCAGCCCAGTTTTGAGAAGTAAAACCCCCAAAATCCTAAGGGAACACCCAGCAAAGATTCCCTTAGGGAAGGCGCCGGTCCAGCCCGTGGGTTTGTGTCCCTGGCACGGATCTGAGCGTGCCATGGGATGAGGGCAAAACGAGCCTTTGGGGCAGAGCAGCAGGGGCTGACAGGAGCTTGGCCTCCGTCCCGCTGGGACACGGGGCTGCCAGGCTGGCCAAGGACAGCGGGGACAGAGCTCCCAGCACGGGGCTGCTTCAGTGGCAAACTATTTTGGGTGAATTCCACGGTGGTACAGAGCGTTACACCGAGAGCCACGGCCTGGAATCCATCCTGGGGAGCGCTTTAGTCACGGAGAGCTCCCACCAGGAGTCATCCCACCGTGTCCCCGTCACCCAGAGCTGTCCCTAAAGCAGCTCCCTGTGCTCTGGCAGGAGCAGGGACACCCCCTGTAGCTCCAACACAGCGTTTCCCTGCAATCCCAGCCCCTCTTCCCGACGGGAGCAGCAGCTGAGCCTGCCCTGGTGCTGGGAGGGGAGCTGGGGAGGACCCACCTGGCAGTGCCCACCCCGTTCTCACCTTGATGGGCCTCTCCAGCTCCGGCTTCTTGTAGCGCAGCCACATCATCCCGATGATGGCCAGAGCCACGCACAGCCAGTTGAAGAAGCTGAAGAAGTTGATGACTGAGAAGATGTTGTTGGAGAAGGCATAGAGCAGGGTCATGACACACTGCATCCAGGGAAAAGCACATCAGGAAAGGGAGCAGGCAAAACCACGTACGTTACAACACTGACCACAGGTATTTCACAGGAAATACCTGCCAGGAAAAGGACCACGTTGATTATTTTTTACTTATTTAAGTTATTTTCAGTTGGTGCCTGGAACCATTTCATAGAAGCATGCAATGGTTTGGGCTGGAAGGACCTTACAGCTCATCCAGTCCCACCCCTGCCATGGGCAGGGACACCTTCCACTATCCCAGGGTGCTCCAAGCCCCGTCCAACCTGGCCTTGGGCACTTCCAGGGATGGGGAGAATTCCAGATGGAAGTGGACTGTGAGGATATGATGGGAAGGCTCCATTCCCGCAGGCACATGCGGGAATGGCTGCGGCTCCAACCACTCCAGCGGGACCCCAGCCCCGATCCCTTCCCCCCAGCCCCGGGGCTTTACCGTGAACACGAGGGACGGGACGGGGGTGAGCAGCCGGGGGTGGATCATGGACAGGATGGAAGGCAGGTGTCCCTCTCGGGATCCCACGAAGAACAGCCTGGGGAGGGCACACAGAGCAGGGCACAGGGAGCAGTTACGGCCCTGCAGCCCCAGCCAGGCTTTGCGTCCAGCACAGGACACGTGGGGCCAGCCCCAGCTCAGCCCCGGGGGCTGTGGGACAGCAGGACTGAAACGCCAGCCCCTCACTTACAAGGGAGGCTGGACATGGACAAAAATGCAGGAAAGATGGATTTCTATCCCCCTCTCCAGAGACAGCAATTAAGTGACTTTCCTCAGATAACCCAGGAGCTGCGTCAGAGCTGGAACCATCTCAGTCCTTCTCCTGCCCATCCTTTCTCCCTTCCCAGAGGGAATCTCACCCCTGAAGTTTCACAACTTCCTGCTTTTCATTAAAGCCACTTTCTCATCATCCCTGAGCCTGTGTCTGGTTCTGGTTAATTGACCTCACCAGGACTTTGCCTGAGGGGCAGAAGATGAAGGCCACTGAAAGGCTGCCTTTAATCTGCTTCTGAAGTCTGACTTCTGCTTCCTGCGTTCCCCACGTGGCCTCCAGACCCTCCAGACTTTGTGTCTGCCCACAGCCACTCTGGAGGACAACTCCAAAGGCAGAGGAGCCCAGCACAGCTTGTAAACAAACCCCAGAGGACTGGTCAAGGAACCTACCGGGAAGAAGTGAAGAGAGATCCATTGACAGATCCAAAGCACGACAGCCCCACAAACACGGGTATGATCCAGGACATGACGCCCAGGTGGTAGTTCCCAAAATCCTAAACGGGGGACAACAAGACACATTTCATACCCACAGTGGCCAAAAGGACTCAGAGCTGCCCACAAAGAATATTTGGAGAAATCTGAACAAATGACACGGCTCAGTGCTGGAGCTGAGTTTTCCATAGGGCCCTGTGGTGCTCCTGAAAAAGCATTCTGTGGAATTGCTGAAATACAGCAGCAGCCAGCCCTTCCCTCGGGGCCAGGACACAACAGGGATCCCAAGAGCTATCGGAGAGCTCCAGAGCAAACGGAAACTGGGAGGAAACTCAGACAGCAGCTCCTGCCAAGTGCTGAGTCAGGGGCTGGGACACGGCCCTGGGGACACGCGGGGACCTGGGCTTGCAGATCTTTGTCGCAGACGGAGCCTGTGCTGCTCCGCTGCAGGTCTGCACCAACAACACTGGATTCATTTCCAGCCTCTGCTGTTCCATTCATTTCCAGCCTGGGAAACCAATGGACACAACTACAGCCAACAGAGGGGAGTTTTGGATTGGATGCTGGGAAGAAATTCTGGGAGGGTGGGGAGGCCCTGGCACAGGGTGCCCAGAGAAGCTGTGGCTGCCCCTGGATCCCTGGAAGTGTCCCAGGCCAGACTGGAAAGGGCTTGGAGCAACCTGGGATAGTGGAAGGTGTCCCTGCCTGTGGCAGGGGTGGGATGGGATGAGCTTTCAGGTCCCTTCCCACCCAAACCATTCCATGATTCCATGCAGCACAAGCACTGCCATCATCCGTGTGGGCTGGAGCAGGGCCTTGGTACCAACCCAAAGGATGGGGCTGTGTCACTGAGGGGCTCAGCTCGTCCTGGGCTGGGACATTCCCCTGAAGCCCTGAACAACCCTGGCCAGGCTCAGTTTGCAAGGTCTGCTCCCTTCTGAAGCAATCAGACCACACTGACATTTTAATTAATATAAGTATTATTTTTCTCTTAATTAAAACGAAGAAGACACAGAGAGGGAACAATCTAGTCCAGTGTTGCCTGAATGACCTTCCCCCATAAATATCAAGCTCTGGTAGCTGATGGGAAGTCACAAGGCCAGCAGGAACCTTCCCTAGCCCAGGATGAAGAGCAGCTCCAAGTGCCAGCCTCACTGCAGGCTGTGATTCATCCCCCTTGGAATCACGCTGTCCTCCCCTGCTCCCGTCACAGCTGCTCTTTATCTCCTGCTACACATCAGGGGGTTGTGAGCAGCCATGTCCAGGCTGGAACAAACCAGGAGATGTCTGCAGTGATTCCAGGTCTGATTTCCCCTGTCCTGGCAATGAGTCACGTGGGAGCAGCACGGATCTTACCACGGCCACGGCCTCGGACGTCAGCATCTGCTCCGTGGACAGCGTGGTGAAGTAAGCCAGGTTGGTCAGCACATACACCAGGGTGACGACAGGCAGGGAGATGATGATAGCCAGAGGCAGGTTTCTAGGAAAAAAACACCAGTTCCCTCGGAGCAGCTCACAGGAGGGAGCTGCTGCTCCCAGGGATCGCCGCCCGCCTGCCCTCCTTGCTCTGTGTGAGCTGCTCTGTCCTCCGGCTCCTCTGCCCAGCCACCACCGCTCCCGTGGGAGAGGAGCTGTCCACGAGGGACACACGGAATGGTGCAGTGCCCATCCCTCAAAAAACGCCTGGATGTGGCACTGGAGGACGGGGTTAGTGCTGAACACGGTGCTGGGGCTGGTCGATCATCTACAAAGTCTTCTCCAAGCTGAGCGACTCCATGATTCCCTGAACAGCCTGGAGGCTGCAGATGGAGAGTGGAGGATTACGGCAGGAGGGACTTTTTGCATGGAGAGGCTCCATGCAGGAGCAGGAATCCAAGATCACTGCAAAAGGCAATTAATTAAAAACACCCCGTGGCACCAGCACGGGGATTCTCTCTGGGCACAGGAGCTCACTTGTGCTGGTGGGATTCCTGTGGGAGATGGGAATTTCAGGGATGCAGTGGAAGTTTTACGCTCTAACTAAACTCAGCTGGCTGGGCTGAGGGAACTCAAAGAAAATGGGTTCAGACACAGCCTGAGCGGGTCTGTAAACAGCTGTGTTGGTACAAATTTGCCTTTCCCAACAGTTTGACTTCATTTGCCAAGGGAAAGTGAAAAAGGAAACCCTGCTTGGTGCCACGTCTAATTGGTCCAGTGGAGCTCAGAGCCACAGGAGCAGAGTCAAATACCACGACTGCATCCAGCAGACAGGAAAATAATCGCAAAATGCAGCCCCCCCTTTGGTGTTTCTGAGGGAAAGGGCGGAGCAGACCCTGCCCTTCCCAGCAGGCACAAAGCACCCCAGGGTCAGCCAGGAACGGGGCCCTTGCACAAGTGACCCCGAGCCTCGGGTCACAGCAGCTCCCAGGCCCCTTCCCAGGAGCAGAAGTGATTTCTCAGCACTGTCCTGCTCTGCCGTGGCCCAGCCAGGCCCCCAAGTAACCCTGAGAGGCACGAGCAGCACAGGAAGCAGCTCTTGCTCAACAGGATGGGAAGGGCACGGCACAAACTCGTGGACAGCAGCACAAACACACAGACAGCAGGACAAACTCGTGGACAGCAGCACAAACACACGGACAGCAGGACAAACTCGCGGACAGCAGGAAACAC